>UXSR01005773.1:20315-30925 GCA_900604375.1 Mesocestoides corti
ATCAATTACCCTAAACTATCTATTGATTCCATAGGAACTAGTAGATTTCACTGACACGTAGTCTACAAGAAAGCCATGCTCGTGCACAAGGTGGCAGATCATGCCTAGTGGTCTACTACTGAATTTGCCTGACCAAAGTGTCAACATTTACCGTCGGCTTCTTTTTCTGGATTCATGATATTCAAATTCGACAGTTTCTGAATGCTCTAGCGATCATTCGACGTATACTGTGAAGCTGCCGTCCATTGGTGCATGTCGACTTTTATGGCCTGTGATCTTACCAAGGCCTTTGAGGCTAAAAATCGATTTGAATAACGGAGTTAAATAATGAAAAGTTTTTATTTCTGCTTTAACACTTGTAGCTTTGTTTCTATGGTGTGACGTGAGATAAATCAGAATATTAAAATTAAAACCCGAAAGCTTTAGAGGGTCACCATCAAGTGACACTAAAAAAGTTAAAAGAATATTATAACTGAATGAAGCTGTGACCCCACGAACTTTGTGATGCTAAAGCTAAAATTAAATGCTGTCAGGGAAAGAGAAGCCCAAAGCCATTGGTGAACGTCGTTCAATGGCAACTGCTGCTGAGATTGACAGCAATTTAAAACTCTGATTAGCAGTAAGAGGACACATAAATGAAAGCAAAGCTGTTTTTCCTATGGTCAAGTGTTATTTTAATGTGCACTCAAGGTAAAATGGTTGGCTCATCTACCAAGTCATCATTTATCAGAGTTACATTGAAAGACCTGGTCCAAACTAGTTACTGAATACAGTAAAGTTCTTGTTACAAAGATGTACGTAAAGTAAAGTTCTTATTACAAAGATGTAGGTTGCTTGAATTACGAAATAAATATGTTCGTATTTTTCAAACACATAACATTGGATACTTTAATCAAGTTTTGAAACATAGCACACATAATAGATCTCGAATAAGCCTGTGCTAGTGGAATTAACGGGTTTACAATTCTAAGTACATTGCAGAAACCAAGGATGTTAACCGACTTGACATCACAATCAAGGCTCTCTAAGGGCAGGCATTTATTACCTTGTAGAGGAACCCCACAGCATTAAATACATTACAACTTAAACGCTTGAACTCGGATTACTAAAAATTACATACCTAGGATAGATTAAATTTTTTTGAGGCTAGATACGTCACGAAGAACTCAAGGAATCAGTAGGACAGGAGGAGAGATTCAATCGTACAATGGGTACCTCAACCGAGATGTTTTGTGTGGGAATTTTTGTATGTGTGTGTATATTGAAAATCATGTATGACTAATGAAATTGTTTACAAATATTTTTTGATCTAATTGGCACAAGTACAATTGACTGAGTGGTCAGGTGCGTGAGATGGGCTGAGGGGAGGTATATGTCCGGAGATGGATGAAGAGACGGTTTCGCTTCTTTAATGTCGATGCTGTAAAAATGAGGTGGTGGGTCGGGGTATGCGGCGACAGAGTCGATGGGATTGAATCAACTCGAATCACTGCACTTCATTGGCTGATTTATGTTCAGAAATTAAAATGCAAACTATTCAGAAGAAATTAATTTGCTACTAAATCCACTCACACAGGCTACAATATGCATAAGGCCACTAACAACCAATGAAGAGACATTTTGTCAGACAAGTAGGTTGCAAAAATTCAAAAAAAATTATGGCTGACTTGCGAATTGGATGAAGGGACGTGAAATCCGCAATTATTGGTAAAATGTATGACGAAAACATGACGCTCAGAAATAAAATTGTTTCCTATCATTTGAAAGTTCCTTGTTCATTCATAATCTCATTGTAATTTTCCTTCGGATTCAGGTGCTGTCATTCCACATGCTGGGTGATCTTACTAAAGGGAGCGGGATAATGAATCGCTTCACTTCCAAAAGTGTGTATCTAGAGAATTCCCCATGGAACACAAGCAAATTCGAGAATAATTTTAGATAATAAGAGATTTTCTTCTCTTAGGTATAACGTAAAAAATAAAATAAAAGAAAAGGAAAATTGTTATAAGGTGTTCTCGAAGACGGACCGCCGTGGTACTGGTTGGTTTTTGATTTTAAAATTTACACCTGCTATTTTTGTCTGTGAAATAGAAATGTTGGCCTTTAAGATACGTTTGTAGAAGTGGTTATGGTGCAGCCCAATTCACACGTCTTTATCAAAGATTATACCCCCTAATGATTTATCTTCTTAATCAAGGTTTAATCTTCTAGTACATTCTGGATGCAATTTTCATGTCGTACTTTCAGGAAAATAATTTCCGGTTGTTTGAGCATCTGCTACTTCATGAACAAAATGTCCACTTTTCTAGAACATAAAGCAATCGCGCTCGTCTGGTAGTGCAAACCTTCAATAAACGGTCAGATTCATGTGCACATCACGATTGGGCAACCACCTTACCTCAGCAACCTGATTGGCTCCCAGTCGCCATGTGTGCTGTGCATGACACCGTGTGGGCGGGGCGCACGCAAGCGCTTGGCTGTGCGGACGTGTACACCTTGTCAATAACAACTGCAACTGCCCGAAAAGGCACAACACAGTTGCTGCAATCAGTACGCCCGTGTGTGTGTTCAATAGTGGCACAAGCAACGCACGGAAGCGTGTGCGCGTGCTGTGCGTGTGTGCTTTCCCGGCAGTGTTGTGACTCACGCTGCATCCAAGCCTCCACACAAATCAACTGCAGAGGCCTCTGATGTTCTTTGTCTTTCGACGGCCTGGGGATCAATAGGGTTATTCGAAAACAAAAGTAAAAAAAGACTATACAATAGGAGACGATGCCTCAACTGATGGCTAAAGCTGACCCGTTCTCGGATTCAGAAATTGATGACACGTCAAAAATCACAGGTTAGTGGCTGCATTAAATTAAGCTTCATCTTTTAATGAAGAGGTCGCGAACTAACCGACTTCGATCGAGAATTCCATGCATCGGACCAGTTTATTCCTAGTAATTGCCCCACTAGTAAATGTACCTTGGAAGCTTTCCAGTTATCTATGGTTATGCGAGACGGCAAAAGTTATGTACACCAAAACAAAATGTATGAAGAGGCAAAAGGTCCATAATTACCACATTCTAAAGTGAGAAAAAAGTCTATTTCTGCCAATAGAATGATTAATCGATGAAACTATTGGGAAAAATTCGTAAAACTTCGTTGACAAGCGACTCAGATATGCAGTTCTTTAAAATAAATTCGCTTGAAGTGTTTGTGTTCCGTGCATCGGAGTCTTTCACATTAATGCGTATCTGACGCTAACTGGCTGGGAAAATAAAATGAAGCTTGCAAACATTTTGCATTAACCTATTGTTAAATATTTGTTAATTTTATTTTCATAGTGTTTCTAGGCCACCGATCTAGCAGATCCCAAGAAAATCACAGAAAAGAACAATTTTACATGCTTTTTTAAACAACACAAAGCAGCCTTTGTTTGTTTACATAACTTAAACAACAACCTCTTTGCTCAGTAAACGGACATTCGATATTTTCGTATCTGCACAATAAACAAATTGACGTAATCTGTGCCCTTTTTCCAGTCCACCGATGTCGTTTGGTTGATTTGGTAAACTTTCACAAGTTCGAATTTTCAACTTCATGTTTACGTGGGATGGCATTGCGCAAATCTCGTGTTCTCTTCCGGCCACGCTGCACCCTGTAGTTTTTGAAGAGGATAAAAGTGTAGTATCATGCACTCGTTCAATTGATTAGAGAATGGTAGTTTTCTTTTTGGTCATTATTTTGTGATTACGCCAACAAAAGTGAGTTAACAAGTCTGAATCAGCAATGGTGATTGATCAGATCAAAACCACAATAGCAACCAAGGGTTCACGATTTCTTGAAATCATTGGATAAACAATTTTTTCTTATTTTCGAATGTGGGATTTCTATCGGAAGAAAATGAGTCACAAGTGCTGTCAGATTGTACAAAGGCGGCATATCTTGGGTTGATCGTAAAATTTGATATCAAAATAGCCTAAAACAGAAACAAAAGGCAACTTGTTTGTGTAAATTTAGTACAGAAAATCTCCCCAATTTATTGCCCAAAATTTAAAAATGATTACACTTTTAGTGACACTTCTAAAAACCTCAGTATCCTAAGCAAAATCAGAGGTTAATTTAGCAGCCGTCTTCTCGTATTAAGTCCTTTGCTTAGCAAGTTACGCAAAACGGAGCCTAGCGATCTTCTTCAGGAAGCTCAGCATGCTTGGGATCAAAGTTCAGCCATTGTTTTATCCGATTTGTTTGTTAACATTTCCAAAATTGCACATCCTGATGGGGTTTCTACTGCTGAAGGGCTGTAGGCCATAAAGTCATGTTTTTCCTCATTTAGTAAATACAGGAGGAATTTACGTTACGCTTACACGTCATATTTGCGCACTGGCACATTTCAGGAACAAGGGAATGGAGAACAAAGGGTAATACAATCGTCCTTTAGTAGAAAAAAAGTCACTCCTCAACTGTTCTTCTGGCAAACAGGATTCGTGTCTTTGATTTTAGGTATTTGATTTTAATTGCAGCCTCACTCCGTTTGGAAATGCCTACTATACTTTTAACTAAAATCTTTATCACTTTATCATTATCGTTAGATGCCGCATTTTGATGGAAATTTAATTTCATAGACAACATGCTCATCCAAGCAATTCTATAACGAAAACTCCTATTTGTATGCATTTGCTAGACCGTTCCGGTAGTTTAATCATCGTTTATGTGTTTACAGAGTCAGCCGCCCTACAGCAGAGTTAATCTTTGCCATTTTAACACCACGGAAATCTATTCACAGACATAGATGTATAGTGAAAGTTTCAAGTTTCGTAGAATTGACCTGTCACGGTCACCGAAGAATGCCAATTGATACGTTCATTAATCTTTTTCGAATCGACCGTTAAGAAATTAGCGTCTTGTGCATTTTAGAGCAATGGCTAGTCAAACTACCACGTATTACATTTTTTTAGAGTTTCTATGCCTTATTCAAAACGTTTTTTTTAAATTAAAGCAAAATCGTCCATAAATTTCTTCCTTGGCTGCATTATTGAGTTCAGAGTGGCATCTTAAACTTAAAATTTTGGTCCTGCTGTTCGGTACATGTCTGCTTATTTTCCCGGAGATTTTGGTCTGACTTAGTGGGCTAAGTAAAATAAGCAAAATTCTGGCGTGTATTCCGCCCTGCTGCTATAACCGTATATGAAGGTAAGGTAATTAGTAGGTGCTACATCGTTCAGTCACATGGTTCGAAATAATGAGGCAATACGGAATCTACACTTCGAAACCAGCATTTGCAAGTAAATTAGTTGTGAAAACGAGAATTTTTAAATTATCATTAGAAGATTGAACTGGCATTCATCCGAACGTTCCGAATGAGCGCTATTTATTGCTTTTTGCTCTGATGGTAATCGATTAAGATGTGCATATCGAATCCTGAATGAATTTAGAGGTCTCGGGTAGCTGTCTTACCAGGTTAATCCAAGTGTGTTCGATGCTAATTTTGTCCATGACCAGTAAACGGGTCCCAGGTAATTTTTTTTAAATTTCACATCTTTCAAAGAATGTGGCACATGACCTGGTGCTGGGCCTTAAACTTTCATTGATAAAGCTGGGAGTTAAGTCATACCAACTTGTGACAATGGATTTCACTGGCACCACTTCCTTCATCGGCACGTCAAAAGCTAGGTACTTATTTAGCCACCCACTTTCGTCAGAAATTATATGGTGAATTCTAAAACTTTTTCTTAATCTTAAGTAAACGGTGGGTGGAAACGTGTTACAGGGGCTGGCAGGCTAACAATTTCATTTTGCTTTGCCTGGTAGCCATGTACTAACCATAAATATGTACACTTTTTGCCGGAAAGGAGAGACTGTCGAGAGTGGAAATTGGTTTGTAAAATTGTCTATTTTGCTGTGAAATCATGATGGCATCGACACTCAATCATGCAATTTAAGGACTATATTGGTGGTGGGTAGACGTTTGGTTCATTACTGGAGGATTATTTGTTGAATTAAAATGCGAGAATGGCTTTCGATTACGACAGTAACGGCAAGTATGAGTTTAAGTGTTCGTAAAATCAAAAGACAATTTCTTGTAGACTGATCCAAAATTGTACGACTACCAGGGAGCACAGAAAAATAAATTGCAGCTAAAATTTTGTTGAGGCCTTGAAATGCAGAAGGTGCCTTGATTGGGCGCACATGCCACCCAAACTTTTGAGTAACAAAGACAAGAAGGTCCAGAGTTCTGCTAACAAATTATGTCATGGTTTCGATTTAGTGACTGGATCAAGTGTGCAAAGTTCCCTTCGGTTATTGTTAGCATTTGATACACGTTTACTTTTCTCACTTGCAAAACAAAACGTGGCCAGTTTACCTTCGATGCGGTGACCTTACGACTGAGGTCATCTTCTACTGGACAATAGTTTACCCCATCGATAGTTCAGTAACAAAATGTTTTGTGGCTGTCACAGCCCGCTATGGACTAGTGTGATCTATCACTTTAAATACTGGTAATGAACCCGGAAATTTTTGTTCTCTTTTTCACATTAGATCCAGCCTCGTGTTTGGACTACTTAAAACGAAGGGAGGTGTTCCTGTACAAAATGATGAATGACCCAAGTCACAAAGCCATGCTCTATTTCCTTGAGGTGTTGATGAATTCCGAGTCCCCACTGACAGTGGAACAATTAGCGGCCAGGTTTTCCAACAAGTCTTTTTCCAGCGAGATGCGCGACGCCTGTGGGGGTGGAAGTGTGGAAGCCCTGAAGGAATTTCTTCTCAAATACCCCTCCCTCTTCACGGTAAAGCCATCGGGTCTGGTGAACGCGGTGGCGATTGAAATGCCAGGCTTCGATGAGATTTCTGAGAGTAGCCTTGACATGGACAACCTCTCACTGAAACAGAATGCACAAAACACCTCCTCAAGTGTCTCTTCGATTAATCCCAGTCAGAACACTCCAACTGTCTCCCCAAAGGAAGCCACAGACGACAACTTTTCCAAAGGGCAGACGGTTCCTCAAAAGTCATCTCTCAAGAACACCTCCAATGGAAGCAATAATAGTAATGAGGTGAAACCAGTTGGTATATACCAGCCACCATTTTTGAGAGCTCAAGCTGCAGCAGCAGCATCTCAAGCCAGAAATGCCCCCCTCTGTGAAATGTGCTCAATGGCAGCTCATGTTGCCACAACAGCCGCGACGACAGTTGTGCATTGTCCTTTCACAGACCTCAGTTGCATGGCTCACCATCACCACCATCATGGACAAAGGTTTAGCCAACTTCTCAAACACGCACACACAACTCCGAGTCACTGCTGCTGCTCCGCCGATCTTTCGTCCACACACTGCCGGTCATCAGCTAACAAAATCTCCACCTGTTCGCAACTAACAAACTTTGCTTTAGAGACAGAAGCTGTCAAATTCTTCCAGCAACGCCTTAGTCGTAGAGAAGAACGGTGGGTTCCTATTAAAAGCCTCGCAGGCCATCTTTCGCAAGCCTCTGCGGAGGTCCGCTCAATTGTAGGCCCTCAGTTGGAGTTTCGACGCTTCCTTTTGAAGCACCCGCATGTATTTGAAATTCAAGGCGATCTGGTTGGCCTCAAAGATTCTTTTAGTGCTACATGCTTGTCGTCGAGACGACCAAAGTCTTTCGGAAGCGGCAACCTCAACAGTCAGACCTCAAACAGTCTGTCTGCGCTTAATCTGCGTGGTGCTGCTGGAGCAGCAGGCAGTGGTAGCTCACAGAAAGTTTCGCGCCCAAAGTCCCTCATTATGCTGTCGCAGGCATCGTCGGCCGCTGTTTCGACTACCCCGATCCGGCGTCTAGGGAACGTGTCTACCGGATCTGATCACTACCTTGCTTGTCAGGATTTGGAGAGCTTGGCCACATCAGCCCCAAACACACCGAATACTCAACTAAACCGATCCAATACACCAATGGTTCGACCTAGACTCAATGGGAACACACAAAATGCCGCTCGATTCAGTGCTCCACAAGACACTGTCAGTTTGCCATCTCGTCAAATAACGAGGAGAAATCGAGGTCAAGAAGTGGACACATCTAGCAACTCCAGTGGAAGTATTTGCATTCGAATGAGCGCCAACGAATATCGAGCCATTATGTTCCTTCGGAAGGTGCTGGCTAAAAAAGGAGGTGCTCCAGGACAAGCAGGCCTTTCGTACATTCAGCTTATGCAAATTCTTTCAACAAAGGCCCCGGAATCTGTCCAAAGCGCAATTGGGTGGACAAAGGTTGAACTGGAGGAGTTTATTCTGCAGCATCCGATCTTCTTTGAGGTCCATGACTCCACTGGGACACCGAAAGTGCAACCCGGTGGTAGTGCTACTTGGGCGACTACGGAAGCGCATGATCATCCAGACACCCTGGTGACGAATCGACGTGTGCTCAAGATGATCAACATCGTCATAACAGGGAACAAACCGCTGGATTCGGGCACTCGTACGATGACTAACCGTTGTGGTCGAGTATTTCATGTGGCCAAGTTGTGGGGCATTATCGACCTTGGCAAGCACGAGCATGTCTTCTTTGACAAGTCTATCCTGAAGTATGTGGACGACCTCCAGAAACACTTTAAAGTGAGCATTCCTTTTATGCAAATATTTAAATTTCAAACCAAGGTTACTAGTAAGGCATCGGTTTACTTTTTTGAGTATTACTTTAAATAAACTTGTCTTTGATTAATCTAGAAAATAATAATCGGAAACATTTTCTTGTGCGGATATTTCACTCTGACTAACGAGGATATTCGGTTAAGGCAAATAGAAACATGCAAAATCCACAAGCATTTTTTCTAGTTATTCAGAGGCGATCGTTAGGACACATTTGAACACAGGTTAGGTAAGCGAACAGCTAATAGTTTAGTGGTGAAAAATAAATTATACCATTTGGTGGTTATTTTAAAGGTAGGTTTTAGGAAACAAGATTGCCTTTTGCACACTGTTCTATTTACAAGCTCTGGGATAAGGGTCGGTTTCTATTTAGACCCTACGAGAATGATTATACATGATAGGCCAGTAAATGTCTCTTCTGACCATACTACCGAGTTTACATTCGGCAAGGTGATTTTCAGAGTTATCGAAGAGGCGTGAATGAATGTTTTCCCAAAGCCTGGTGCAAGTACATGCACTCAGATCGCTTACGTGGTTTGTCCAGTTTGATGGGGTCAGTCAGTCGTAATCAGGGAAAAATAAGCATCAAGTCGCAGATTTGGGTTTACTGCTGCAGGTCAGTGGGTGCATGACCACACTAGGCTAATCGCATAAATCTACAGTCAGTGCATCACACTTCGGTTTCATGCAAAATATTTAGTCACTTATTGGAACGATCCGGGAATATGACACACCGAGGTTAATTGAGATTTGCATTTCCTGAAGCCTCCAAATGCGTCTATTCATGAGCATGAGCATGGTGTTATCACTGATAACACCATGACTTTCCTGTGAATACTGGTAACTGAGAGTTCAGACTGTCTGTTCGTGCCCTCAAGTCCCCTAACCCAAATGAGGGTCTTGGCTGGTGGATCGCGGGGTATAGTGGGCTTGAAAATGATCCTCACACCTGGATACCCTGTTTTTCTGTCTGGAATAGGTAAATGGGATTACGTGACTATACGTGCAGTTAATAACAGGTAGCTTACATTTTCCCATTTATTATGCACATTATGGTTGCTAACAAAAAAAGTAAAGACAGTTATTCCGAAGGAGCCACCTTCTACTACGTATTACACTTATTACACTGGGTCAATGTTTACTTTTGGTAAAGAATATCGCCAGGCAAAATGCCATTTTTATGGTGGATTTGGTAACCACGATCACCAACTATGGGATATTTTTGATCTAAATCAAGTTGTACAAATTACATGCGCATTTTACTTGGGGATTTTCACATCACATCTACTGTTGTAAAACCTGTGTGATGTGGTAAAATAAAGGAACAAATTCTTCGTTGTTTAAGAAATCATAATACTGACCTGAAAAAGGGAAATGTTGCGGAATATTATTCCCAACGAACCCAGGTGAAAGTACTCTTCCATTTGACATAGATGAGATTGGAAGCACTTTTCTCATTCCCATTACACGATCTCTCTCTTTTTTAACAATTAAATGCCCTGTTGTTTTACATGGAATCCTGAATTCTTACACCCCCTGGGTAGAGCTTGTTTTCTTTGATATCTCATTCACATAACACCAATGGCATTATTTTCTAAGTGGGAGATGATAACCGCAAGCAGGAATCTATCATGACAAATCAACACAGGTGACACTCCACAGTTTTGATAATGAACCACAGCAAACTCAAGTCTTCATATGGCAAGTCAGTGGCAGTTGTAAGAGCATCTATTTTCGTTGCAACTGATGCATTGTAGTCCCGGATACCACTGGGCGTTCCATACGATTATGTTGAAACTCGTCGGCACTACTATATACACTCATATAAAAGTAGCCATCCTGTACAAAAAAGTATTTAAGAAATTTAAGAGCAACGATGATAAGATGACAAGACTGGATCATTGATGCCTTCAGCCCTACGCAGCTAACCATATGGAGGTTGCAGTAAGAAGATGGAATTCGTCAACAGTTTGCCCAAGATCCAAAATAATGCCTGGGATCTGTTTC
>UXSR01005774.1:0-13817 GCA_900604375.1 Mesocestoides corti
TATTCAACGACCAAATGTGTTTTTGTCCTAATTTGGATGTAGTGACGTTTAGGAGCGTTATAACGTGAGAACAGTGATTGACAAAAACAAGGTCCAGTTTAAAAGTGTCTCCTAAATGATTATTCTGTTGCAATTATATTAAAAAAAGAGCTTATTACATACACCACGGAAAAGGATTTAAATGAGGCCTTTTGAATAGAATCTTACAGTAATTTGCTCAATACAGGATAAGGACTCTGTTCTTATCGATGATTCTTTTTTCTGGGTTCTTTGTGTCATCAAGGACAAGGAAGATAAGTCGGCAGCATGTATCATAGCAATATTCATAAATCACGTGTTTGGCAAGTTCATGTTTTCCACAGACAACGAATAAACTCACCACAGCAATTGGCTAAGAGCTAAAATAACTCATCTGTCGTAATAAATGGGCGCTGAGGCAAGTAAATGTTTCAGACGTTTAGCAGATTTTTAGCTTACGCAACGGGATAAGGGACTGTGAGACCGGCGATTTTGGGATTTTCACAGCCGAGGAAAAAGAAGGAGCACATGCAACTAACTATGACAAAGTTGACGCATAATACAAAGATCACCGAACCTAAAATGAAGAATGGGATGGGATTTAAGGAACTGAAGGCAATACAATTACGTAACGAGATAACATTTGAAGTGGCTACAGGGGAGCGGTGACGACCACTACTAGATCATTTGATAGGAAGGCAAACGGAGGTTAAGAGGCAGGAAGATTAAAAAAAATGACTCCATCATTTAAACATTATAATTAAAGGTGCTGCAATGCAGGTTATGCTTAAGTACTCAGGCATACACACAAAACACAATTAAATCAAGATATACTCTCAACCGATGCAGCTACAATTTGAGACCAATAATACCGATAGAATGTACCCCTAGTGTTGATGTGAATGACAGAGTGCACTAGCGTCATTATCCTACAAATTACATAGACCAAAATCATTCATGGATTTTAGCCCACATTTAAGTGTACACACCCTGTAAACGATTTTACTTAATACCTAGTCAACTGCGCACTAGTTTTGTGCGTTTCCTTTTTGGGTTAGGGGAAAGAGGCCTCCTCCTCACGCCAGACACATACACGAAGATGGTGAGTGTAACGACGACCAAACGTTGTGACACACGTACCCTTAAAGAATTCATGTCCTACGTAGTGACAAAATTAAATAATCGATCTAGCCTAGTCACTATATTTATTAGGGATTCTCCGCAATGAATGGTTTAAAATAAAAGATTTCATGGTTTGAGATGTGTACGATCTGAAACCAGGAAATTTGGCAGGTGTAGGACATTTGTAACAACCTCTTCAGAATCAGGTCAAAGTGCATTAAAAACACAAACTGACCATGCCAATATTAAAAAAAAGTGGTTTTACTTGAAAATTGTAAGCGGAAAACTATCGAGTATGCATGAATGAAATCTACCTCGAGAAGAACCTACGCAAAAAATAATTTGGAAGCTATGAGACAATGATTAATTTAATGACGATTAAAAATTACACGAAGGAGATTTCCTTATTCTAGCTATGGAATGATGAACCCAACCCCGGAACGTATACGGGCCAAGGACTGCTTGAAGCAGACCTATAACAATGTTCAGCTACTACGAACTATTTTGTCGAAGATGGATAGAAACGTTTAGGTCACTTAGCACAGAAATGGCGAGGTATCAGGCTGATTAGGCAATGGCAGTAGATCCAAGATTGAACTGTCAACAATTTGAGGTTAGGTTTAGCAAGATGGCTAAACAAATGACGTTTAAACGGAGTGGAGATTTGCCTTAAGAGAGGAATTGCAAAACACTCTGCAGACCAGCAAATAAGACGCACGACATTTGTGTAATTTATTCTCGAAAATACTTTCTAAACGTATTCTTGTTTCGTCACTTGAATTAACTTGATGTTAACTGCACTTAAGGGCCCGAAAGGTTGAGCGTAATACTAGCACCAAGCACGCACTCATCGTGCAAAAAAATGTATGAGCTCAAGAGACAAACAGTAAAAAAAGAACAAAGCGAGTCACCTTTTCTACTTAGGCGGGCCTTGTTAAGAATCAGTCCCCCAGCCAGAATGCCAAATGCCCCTGACGGCACAATAAGTCCACCTAAATGAGAAGATAAAGACGTCGTCCATTTGTTTTGATCTTTTTAGCAGTCAAAACTTGCTGTGTAAATTACCATTACATGGTGCATGACTTTACAAACAAATGCGCCGTAAATAATAAAACTCTCCGATTATTTTTTTAAACTTAGTAGCAAACAATTGATAGACGTAGTTAACGTAATTAAGTTACACGATGCATAAAGTACTTTCTAATAGGTTACATAAGTGAGCAAATCGCACACAAAATACACTCATTCTAGGCTGTAAGGAATGGAGTGGAGCATGGTTACTTTCGAAGGGATGATTTCTTAACTATGATCACATACGAAAAACAAACTAATTTAATTGGTCTAACAACAAATTGGATTCACAAAGAAATTGGTAGCCGGATGGACAAACACGTTGGAGAAAATTGCGGTGACGATCGACGCAACAGAGTCACTCATGTAAAATATTGTGGATAGTTTTTCGCCGTACAATAACAGTGCCAAGAATAGTTTAAAAGTATACGGTTGCAGTGGAAGTTGTCAAAAGACACGACAAAGAAAGGCCACTGAACACAACACAGATGGAAGGGCATCCATAAATTTGCAGATCTCATTGTAATCCCATTCACCAACGGGCGAACCTTCTACGAACCTCAAGCAAGACGTCTCCGCAAAGGCTTCATACACCCCCATCAATAGAAACACAAACTCCACACAAAAGGAATCCAAGCACGACGCCTTATTAATTCAACACACTGATTTCTTTCGAAAAACGTAAGTTGCAAAGATTTAAATGGAGGGACCTCCAGCACATATTTTGCTTAGACTGATGCTAGGGAAATTCAGTTGTCAAGTCATAAGACGGAGGAAAAGATGAATGTGCTAGCGTTACGCACAAACCCAGAGGTCTGGGCCACTAACATAATTGATTTTTCGGCATTATTGTCAGATGAGCCTTCCCGGATGTGTGGATACGAGTTATAAGTTTTCAATTCCAAAACGAGATTGAAAAGTGCTATTACGCCATAATGCCACAGTACTAAGAAGTTATAATGAAAACCAAATGACTAAATACTAGGTATTTGTGCAGGGACCCGGTACATGTTGATTGGCAACAGCTGAACATAAAAAATGAAACTTAAAAAAATTTTGAAAACAAATACAAATAAAGGCGCACCACATTATTTGTAATAGTCGTTAAAATATCGGGCTTACATGGGCATGCGCAACGAATATCATTGGACAGAGTATGACGGATTATAGATATAACACCATGGAAAAAGTGAAACTGCTACCAACAGAATTCAAGCACACCCCTAAAATATTTCTAAAGCCAATTTGGTGGGAGGAAATAAAAGAAACCACTGGCATATAGGGTCAGAAACTGTTTAATCACGTGCCCTAAAAATGGTTCCGTGCAACGAAGAAACATATAGCAATCTGTGTAAAATCATGGTTTACACTTAAGTTCCGAAGAAAACGTATTTATTTGCAGCTCACGACCTTCTGAGGAGGAGGAGGAGGAGAAGGCGAGATGAGAGCCGTGTTAACTAAAGAAATAGTAAACCCCATAACCCAAATAACACAGGTGAGTTTGTTTGAACTTTATAGACTAAAGTTAGTCTTAAAACAATGGGGCACAGAGTTTCAAGAAGGCCGTGTTCACAGTGACCAGAAAAAACAAATACCATCAGGCTTTTTGGATCTTGACCATGTGATTGCCGGCTCGGAAAAAGACAACCACTGTGATATTATGATCATGAAATGAGTTCGCTCAAGCTTTTAAAATCCATGTGAAGGGCTGCATTGTGCGTCAATACCAAAGCCAAGAACCAAATCGAAAAACGATAAATAGTTCCAGCAAGATCAAACCGGTTGCAAAACTAAGGTAAGTAACAACACCGGAATAGTGTAAATTAGCAACACTTTCACTTAGTGCTGCCGAATTCGGAAATGAGAGTGTCGGCTGTCAATTTAATCTGTCACCGGATTTAAACGCATACATGGGTGACGACAGCGAAAAATGCGCTGGCGGATTCGGAAACCGGCGGGTCGACAAGGCTCTAGACCCTAGTCGCGGCAAGTAGGATACAACGATGCTAACTATTTAAGTAGGAAATGAAGCTGCAGAATATTCTATGTTTACTAGAGAGCAGTTTCGGAAGTTGAACGAGGTGCGACAAATTTCACTGAGCTACCCAAAAAGAAAAGTACGTAAATTTAAATCAATGGTCACAAGAAGACACATGAAACACTTCGGGGAAGTGTTTGCTATAACGACGGTTAATGAGTTAGGAATTCACCAAAGAGTTACTTTTTACTCGTGTACCCTGAATGGAAGTCACCATACAGGTATACATAACAGCATTGTGACCATTAAGAGTGATGAGCCAAGAGCGCTTACGTTGTGCAATGGCAGTCCTGTAGAAAAATGAATTTTTTTCCAAATTAAGAATGACAGAAATCGTCAAACAATATGCATACACAAGGATAACACACGCACACATGAATCGTGAAATTTAGGCAGCGAAAACAATCAAATACAAAATGAGAACTATTCTAACGGTGCAATTGCCGAATGCAAAGCTTGCTCAAACCCCCCAATCCTGCTTAGTCTCGACGTAAAACTACCCAAAAATGTTTTAAAAAATTTGGTACCCTCTTACTAATGCAAGTAATATACCGTCATTAAGGCGGTGGAACTCCCATTCTGTTTTTAGTGTATTGATTCCAAAAAACAAGTTTCGCCTACGTAAAGCGATCTTTAAAAAATAGGACACGACCAACTACATCAAGGATGAATTAATTCATCAACAGACAATAAGTTAAATTAAACATTTCTTTCACATTCAAATCATTTATTTAAGGAAGTGCACTGTAGTATTGACTAAGTGTGAAATCATATTTTCCTCAGTCGCTTCATAAAGTACACCTATCTTTGACAAATCACAATGACTAAACTGCCTTGTGGCAACGAAAATAACCTAATTAGTACGTTCTAGTGATTTCTTACCTCTTTCACAAGCCTTGACACATGCAATACTTTTTGAGTGCAATAAGAGTGATTCGACAGAAAAAATGTAACCCATTGAGATGGTTAGCGAAATTGTATATTGACTGAATCAGTTGATTGAAAATTTTCCCCAGGACCCATCAAGAAGCCGGCTTGAGACCATAACTTATCTTCTCATCATAATGCCGAACACACCGCCCACGGAAATTAAAGAAACCAATACATAAGATGCAATCTACGCACAGAGATCTCGGGATGGCATGATTTGAGCAAAGAGAGATTGAACAGAAAAACTTGCAAACTGTGTGTGTGGCCTTGTTCGACCATCTGATCAACAGCACACACGGCGGTGAGTTAAGCTCCGATTAGATGTTGATAGTAAAATAGCTTTAGACTTACCGGCAATCATACTGGCTGTAGTCTTTGATATTTGATATTCTATCTCCATGTACTTGGGCAGAAAGCCGGCAAATCCGATTACGATGAACATTTCGCAGCAAATACAAAGGCAGGTGACTACGTAGATTTCGTTTTTCAACAAAGCAAAAATGGATTTAGGAATGTCCTCTGCAAAGAAAGTAACAACGATTTCAGTCAAGGCTAGATTAATGGGGATTTGCGTTCACCGTGACCCAAATTTGAAATTGTTAAGTTTTGGACTATTTTGAAAACTACAGATCCGAGAAGATTAGCAAGATATTTAGTGTTTGACGTAATCGGAACACATTTCGCGGTTTACCATCCAACTACCATTTGTTCCCATCAATGAAGCAATACGCCTCTATGGATACACATTTCAAAAGGCTTGACGATGAGCGTGAATTCGTGAATGAGGACTTCATGGCCTCGAAGCCAGCAAGTTTCTTTCCCAACGGCATTCGTACGTTACCTGAGGGATGGCGCCAGGTCATTTAAAACAACGAACAATTTTTCCGAGATTATTTTCTTTGCGAGCTATTCATTATATTAAAGCAACTTGCTAAAACTGTAAAAATTAAGTCATATACTCAATACATAATGTGCGAAATAAGCGTATCAAAACGGAGGAATAGGAAAAAAATATTCAGGCAAAAAGATTAGAGAAAAGATCAGATTCAACAATTAAAAGAGGTCCATAGTAAGTGCGATAATAGAAATAGAAAGCGGTTAGGTTTCAGCAGATCGATGAACAAAACGGAACTCGCGTACTCATGTGTCGCTACTTAACGTGACTGCGCACATTTCGAAATGTAAGATCACAAATTTGGCTAATAGGCAACCAGTTCCATCACCAACGAAAACTTCGTGAAGAACTTAACCCGATCAACGCGAAATCTATGAAATAAGTTTTCAATGTACACTTATACGAAATATAAAGAATTCCAGAAATTGCACAAATTATTCTTTAGAACTCAAGCTACTATTCAGGGAGTAAGTAAAACCAGTCATTAAATGAAAACCCTGATAGTCGAATGTAACAAAAATAGCACTTAAATTCAGACTTAACAGTACTGGAAAGTACAATTGCATTAAACGGACTCGAAAAGTTCTTAGGAGCCATGCCTGTACTGACAAGAACTATCAAGAGGTTTTGACACAAACCAATGTGGCAAACCATGATTACTTACCCACCACAATAACTTTTCACCAGGGCCATTCCACTATTTTAAAGGACAACATTTACGCAAACGGTAGAACAAAGCGATGGATTTTGCATCTGAGGAAGGCGATTAAACAGCAAAATTTTATTCCAGATCTACTTCTACGCATGGCGTCCAACTTGCAGTGTTACGTGGGGGTTTTCAGTAAGCCGGCTTAACTGGTGTCGTGTTGGGCCAGTGAGGTCGACTTTGCCGTGTGTCAGACAAGCAACTTTCAAATAACACCTTGCATGGTTTGCAATCGGTTCGGTTTAGCAAACTGACTTAAATCAAGACGATGTTGTGGTCGAGAATGGATGGCTAATTTCCAGGAAAAGGTTCCTACTGATTACCATTTCGAAGGTGTTTAGAGAAAACACTCAGTTGTATATTGCTGTTGTGGGTTGATTTATGGACAAGCACGTTGGCTTCAAAACACCAGCACATGACTGGTGCCTTTTCTACCGGTCTTGCAGAAAGCTGGTTGTATTCTTTTGCACTATTATCACAACTAAAACTGCTGTGGTTGAACTAAACGCTTGGCAACTACGTTTATAGATGCTAGCTTAATCGGGAAACCAAAAATTTTATAATATATCGATTGATTTGTACGTTTATTTTAGAAAAGGATATTTTCGTACATTAAGTGTCGTAGAGCACGATGAAGTACGTTGCCGTTTCACGTACCTGCCGCACATTGCATTGTCTACAAATAGTCATCTGCAAATCACACGAATAGCCGACGATAAGTTTGTCTTTGTAGCCATACAGTTAAGGTCTAAATTTATATGTTGACACTGGCGTCACGAACATCGCTCGATAAGTCCGACTTCAGAGCTGTTTGGGGCACAAAGTCTCGTTGTTGTTAAAAGACAATGACGACTAAGATTTACCCTTTTGTGACCTGTGCTGGATTGCTTATCAGCGCACCTAAAACTTTGGATGATCGAATGCTTCTGTGTAGGGCGATAACCATCATTTTCTTCCGTTTTTTGGTCTGAAATGTCTTTTCATCGACAGATATTTTTTTAAGAAGGACCTGGCCTTATAAAATGCTTCAAATAAACCTTGAATCATTTAGGTTGTCGCTGTAGAAGAAAGTAGAACGGAGAAATAAATACGTGACTATATACATTTCCATTTAAACAGCTGAACTTAATCCCTCGATGTTCTCGAAATGGGTTGCTATGTTTAGGACAAATTGAAGCGACTTCACTTTTATCAGTCTTTACCTTAATATTTCCAAAAAAGGTTATTAAATACCTGATGGTCTTTTGAATTAATTAGAATTTCGTCACATTATTCGCCATGGTTCGTCCTTGTTATTTACTTGAACAAAATCTGACCAAATTGAGTCGTCTCGCAAAAAAAATGGAAAGACTTCATTACCGTCTGCGCGAACATTAAAATCATTGCAATGGGAATCTGCTTAGACTGGTAATTAAACATAAAATCAGTGGATTATGCGAAAATTAGGAAGACAATTTGCGATAATTAAAGAGGTATGAATTCAAATAATCAAAAATGTAATTGGTTGCTACCACAAATAAAATTTAACGAACTGGAAACAAATCACGGTTAACTGCTATTGCAATTGCACAATGCAGACGGGCTTTAATTTTTAAGGCTTGAAGATACGAACCGCAACGACAGCCCACGTGGAAGCCAAAAGGTTAAGTCTAGTTTGAGTCTCTACAATGATAATGCACACGCGAACGTGCGGAAGAACAACGTTAAAGCGAAGCAATTTGCACGGAGATGGCCCAACAAAGGCGATGCCACTAGCGCGCGCCACGACAAATCACGTGGTTGGGAAAAACCAGGCCTGATTCGGTGAATATGGAGCCTGTGATTTTGGTTATTAGGCTAACCAACTTTAGCGTTTAGAAAATCATTGGGATATCAGCGCAATCATAAGCAACGTTTAAATATCGACCATTTTTATTTACGCCTGGTTTAAGCAAAAGCAAATCTGTAACGATGCCAAAATGCAACGAGTTTCTAATGACGTATAGAAATTTATCGTTCTATTAGCTCGAATCTACATCCAACTGTAGAATCTAGCGCAACGGTTATGCAAATCCTGTATATAACCGGCGGGCAGGTTAAAAGGATTAATCAAAGTAAATTGCTAACTTTGATTCAAAAATTTGCGTTAGAAAACCAAAAATGTGTTTTATATTTAACAACTACTTTGTGCAATGTACGTTGAGTGATTTTTTACGAAGAAACCCTAAATGGAATAATTTAAAGATCCTGACATTAGTTTGTACCATGAATAAGGATCCGGGCACCTGTCTACATTTGAAGTTGATGACAAATTTGAGTGGTCAATATGAACGATTGTGAGTTATTCGGCAAATTACTTGTAAATTAGCTTTGATTCCGTCTATGAAATAACCCACAAAAGATTGTTGCAAAAAGGGCGCCAAAAACAAAAAAACAACGAAATTTTGAGCCATCATGTAAAATCTAAAACAACGATTAAGAGAGAATGACACCCAAAAATGTTAATACTAGTAATGACACATTCATTCATCACTATTAACCTGAAATAACAAGCCAAGCATAGAATGGAAACACTCACAATCACTAACGAAACAACACAAGGAAGAAATTAATCTAATCACCAAAACGTCGGCTGATCTGTCTTAAACGAGAATAATGCATGCATAAATGAAGGAACCCGAACTTCCGGAATAATGCTCCAAATTAGCCAACGGACAAAAACAGGTTTGCTCAACTGTGGCATCCAAAGGAGTTTGATGAGATGGGATTGAGTTCGTGCCAGCGTGCAATTACGTGCTGTGATTGACGAAGACCAACAATTTCAAGAGTCACTGCTTACAGCCTAAAGCTTTAATACCACAAAACAATCACATGAGTCGTTGAAAACAAAACAATTACAGAGGCTACTACAACAAGGAACTACAAAATTAGTTTGAAATTTCCAAATTAGAAATAAAAGGATTCAACTTGACTAGGGGCGTTAAAAATGCAGTTTAAGCGGAGTTCGTTGATAGTGATGCTTTAATCGGAACTCGATGATATAAAACAAAATTTCAGAAAATTCGAAAATGACTGCAGAAACATGAGTGAAGAAAAGCAGAGCTAAAGAATGCGCTAAGTAATATGGCTTTCAAAAAAACGTAAAAACTTACTGCTCCAGTCAGCAAGAAAACCAAATATACGACCTCGGATGATTTTTCGGCGGCGCCTTCTACGGTGGCTGTGAAAGTGCACAAGAATTGACGGTTTTGTCAACGATGAGGTTGAAATGGGATTTGACGATGAATTCGGAGATTGATTTGAGTCACCCTCAAGAATCGGAGGATGTGAGCGCTTGGGACCACCTTGTGATTTGCGAATGGGAGTGGCTTTTACATCAAAATCGAATTCGTTTCTGTCTGACGTCTCGTTAGCTAACTAAAATATAAAATAACTTAGCTGAGGTTTTGAAGAGAGAAAATGTATTCACGTAAAAGCATTACTTGATAAGTTGATTTATTAATGATGCTGACACTTTAAATGGAGTTATGAACGAAAAATGCACACATTGGCTTTTATCAAGTACAAACTGTTTATCACTAAAACCACATAGTTTTACGACGTAATAGCACAGATGAGACGCACATACCACATCTTCGTGGATGTGTCTCTGTGTAGTAACAAAGTTCTCTGACTTATTCGTTTTTAAAGTATAGGCCCAGTGGCATTGAGGGTGTCGTGAGCTCGATTTTACACTAGTCTATAACTTGGGACATTAATATGCATCTACTGGATTCAAAGGAGAAGAAAAGTAATTAAGAAACGAAAAATTTAGACGATAAGTTAATTACAACAGGTCAATGTATGGCTCAAGTATTAATACGTAGAAATTAAATTCACGAAAATGAAATGAAGATTGTACGTTTTTTATGGGATTTGTAGAGGCTTCAGGAGTACAGTCCTCTAACATGACATCAAGGGTGGGCGGCGAAACACCCAACGAATTAGGTGTACGAAATCGCCTTCTGAAACCACCGACAGACTGCGTGACACCGCTACTTGAAGATCGTGATAACCAGGAGGGGGATACCCACCGCCTCTGTTGCCAGGCGCTAAGACTTAGACTCCGGCCAATAGAGGAACGTACGGCGTGTGTGGGTCGTTGCGAATCATTTGTCATTTGGTTCAAGCGGTTTTGCCACTTATCTAAATGGAAAAAATCGAAGATAAATTGATAAGGAGCACTTTGACATAGATACTTCAAAACTAGTGGCTCGATTTATGAAAGAAGCCAGGGTAACCACAACAGTCAAGCTTTCAACCACAGATCGAAAACTAGAATAAAAGGATAACTAGCTAAAATAGTTAGCGCCTTATAATACTAGTGTTCTAAACTAAGCAATACCTAAGAAATACATAATAATGATGCGGAATTAATAAATAATTTTCCGTACTGGAGATTACAAGCTATACATTGTGGAGTTTGAAAAGACCATTTAGGATATCTGTATGTTATTTTGGTACATCAGAATAGACTCCTGACTCCGTTAGAATAACACGTCCATGCAAATAGTACGATAGCATACGCAAACAAGCTTTAAAAGAGCACATAAACGTAAATAAAAAACTGGTCATAATATACAATTAATGTGCCTATAAGATGCCTACTTTGCCTTTTTGACTCTTCGGGCGACGAACTGTCCGACTCACTGGCTGATTCGCTCAAGTCGGTTTCAGTAGGAGCCACTTCATCCTCTTCCTCTGCGGCGTGTGAGGCTGTGGCAGCTAGAATTGCAGCGTGTAAGAGAATGCTACTGACAGAAGCTGACCGCTGGTGACGGGATCGGGCGGTGGGAAAGAATATGGACGGACGTGTGCCTCCGGTGACAGGAGCAGGGATGTTGGTAGGTGTGGAAGTGAAGGGTGCATTACCAGAGAACGATCTGTGATGGTATTGGGAGGTAGCACGTTGCCGATAGGACTGATGGATCACCTGTGAAGATTGCAAGTGCAGAGGGAACGGGTGTGAAGCCTCTGCAACAGGCGTTGTATTCCGCGATAAGTTGTGCAGATTAGTGTCGTTCAATTCGACGTCAACGCTCTGAATACCGACTCCACTACAACCAGCTCTATTGTTTTCAAAGGATCGTTTGTGTGAAGTGAACGAGGACCGCAGATTTCGGGGAAACATAATTAGAATACAGGCACCCAGGAAGACACCAAAACCTTAAAATAAACACCATTATAGATGACACGGTCTCAGATACTTCAATGAATTTTCCTATGGACTGACTAACCACGACAGCGAATATACATAAACAAACAAGATCTACTTAGAGTAACCGCATGACCCGTAGTATTGTTAGTATGCTATGCTTTAACCAGTTTTAGTGTAAGGCCGAGAGGCATTAGTGTGCAGTCGAAGCAGAGTACGTTAAAATTTGTCTCAAATTTATGACTAAGTGAAAAAAAGACTTGTATGCCTGCGAAACTAACGATTACGTGGTGCCCTATAGGATAAAAATGTTTGGCTCAGTTCGGTCAAAATAACTTTAGTATTAAAAAATGGTTTAGCAAAACTTGCAGAGACTCTATTTTATATAACACTCGAAAGTTATCGTAAGCTGGCTCAGTACTAGACTTTCAAACTAACACCTAGTAGTAAAAATAAACTCACCGAGAACTATGTAACCAGCCCACCAGAGACCAATCCAGTCTTCACTGGCCGGTGTTAGCGCAGCACTAAGAATTTTCGTTTTAGACCACTTATCCATAGGATGCTGCAGCATAAAGGCGCCTAAGGCATAGCCAAAAACAGGACCAAGGGCAGCAGCGGCGTATAATGAAGCTAAAACAAAGTTTTTGATACAGAAAAATATGAAAAAAGTATTATCGTTACGCTTTCACTTGGTGTTAATACTGCTTTTGGAAGATAAAATGGGGCTCAATACATTAATTAAATTAAAGAATATAGTAATAAGCGTGCTTTAACTTGCTAGGACACAATTATTTGAAAAAACCATTCCTGTCCAAAAAAATATTTTTTTTACTTAAGGTACCAGGAAAAGCCCATTTTAACTCAATAGTTAGAGAAATGTATGCTTATAATTTCTTGTTGTAAAAAAAGTTTAGTAGCATCATAAAAGCCAACAAGAGTGTACAAAACCAAAGTAATGAGTTCCAAAGCATCAACGAATCGGTTTGCATTAAACGTACCAATCATTCCAGGTGCTTTCGAAGGAGGCACATGATCATCAACGAAAGGCGGAGCTAGAGTTAAAATAGGACTAGATCCCGCACCAATCAAGAACTGGGCACACAATAAAATTGGCAAAAATTGATATGCACCACCAGCCTGGGAACGACAAGGGGTTTCCTCCGCTACACTAAGGTTATTTTCTATGTTTTTCGGGCACAAATGTTCGCTTTTGCCAGAAGAGAAGGATGTGTTGTAAGGAAAGAGGAACTGGGGTACTGAGAAAAGAAATGCACCACATGACATAGCAAAAAGACCACAGGAAATCCAAAGCGGTACACGCCCCATTGACCCAAGGTAGCTAACTATCATAACACAACTGATATATCCAACTTCAAAAAATGAGTTGATAGAGCCAATGACGATGCTGCCGACAGCAAAACGTTTTTCCAATGTTGTTATCTGGGAACTTGTGTAGCCAGAGTAGGATGCTTGTAGGCAAGACACAAAACACATCGCTGCTATAAATGCGCGTATGTCTCTCAGAGGTTCCAGGCATGACGGACGCCAGAGTCCTATGCCACAATAATCAACTTTCGGATCTTTATTCGATTCCATAACGTCGTTCGGACAATGAGATTTGGGTTTTAGAGAATCACTATCATCTGCAGGGCATGAGTCCATATTGAGAATGAAGCGGTTTCGACTATGAAAACGGTAACTCAATCAAGTGTCACCAAGTCAAACGAACGCCCGAAACAACACCTTGAACATTCCACCGAAAGTGTGATTGACCAGTAGAATGTAGTGTGGTGTGGTGTGGCGTCGGATTAGGGCGCAGACATATTGGACCACCTGGCCTCAGCCAATCCTGTGTCTCTCT
>UXSR01005774.1:14056-30779 GCA_900604375.1 Mesocestoides corti
ACGCATCAGGGCGCAAACATATTGGATTACCTGGCCTCAGCCAATCCTGTGTCACTCTGCGTTCCAATTGCATGCGAGGAAGATAAGCAGCCAACCAGAGACAGACACTTTTAAGAATAGTACTGCGAGATGCAGCCAGCGAGGTGGACAGATGGAAGGGCCATGATTTGTGATTCTGGCTTGTGATTGGTGAATGAGGCCTGTTCTGTCATGCTAATATGCCTTTTGTAGATTACCCGAGCCCTAATAGGTAAAAGACCTGTTCAACAGAACAGGCTTTATTGACCAATCAGAAGCCAGAGCCACGCGTCAGGCGCCTTCCATCCGAGTCCATTACGCTGGCCACGCCGCTCATTATATACTACTCCTCAGCCGTGTCCTTCTCTGGTTGGCTGCCTTCCTTTCCCGCATGCCATTGGATCGCAGAGAGACACGGGATTGGCTGTGGCCAGGTGGTCCAACATGTCTGCGCCCTGATCCGTCGCCACACTTTTACTATTACTCGCGTGTTCTACAGTATGATAACTGGCTGATCACCGTCGTGGCTCAGTGTCATGATTTCAATGTTTCTTTTGTAATTTGCATACTAAAGGAAAAATAAAACCAGATTAGCAAAAACGGGAACTTAGGCGCCTTCAGATTGTCAACTTCACCCAAGAATGGCAAGGACGTTTAGCATTTAAAAGGCTTTATTAAATCGACGCATATTGGAAACAAAATGTTAAAATAGTTATTAGATGTACGCTAAGGAGGGATTGATTTAAGGGCAGAACTACATAAATTAAAAAAAAACATTTTTATAGAAAAATGGTGTGCTTGACGAACGCCTATTTTAATCTTTGGTCAGCTATTGTGAGCTCAGACTTTTAACTTGTTTTATTCATGCAGGTAAGCAGAAATATTAATATAACAAGAATTTATGGCAAAATATTAATGTCTTAAGAAAATAATAAGCTATTGTCTCAAGATAATAATGTTTAGACAGCAATTTACCGCCCCTTATGGGCAGGACCTACTTAAATACCTTAAAGGTCTGTTTTCTGACAACTCGTAATCTGCCAAGAACAAAGATCTGACACCCAACACCACGTGTGATATTGATTCCCGTCTGACCAACCAAATAAGTAGGTGGCTGATAAGGTTAACGAATAAAAAGCAGGAATGAAACATGAAACTAATAATAATAATATTAATAATGACAGCGGAAACTAGCTTATCATAGTCATGGTTGCTGACGGTCCAATCCACGTTTTTCTAGCAAATGCCATAGGTTTTATTCTATAGACTTAAATTACAGCGAAGGTATAGTCAAATGCGTCAAGGAGTTAGTGTTCATTATTTTATGTCATCCGGCAGCTGTTCACCAATATTTATTAGGCTTGTATAGAATGTACCTTCAGACACTGTGTCCACCCCTAGCATAAATGTTCAATTTTTTTAAAAAAGGATAAAATGCGCTCTTACCTATCTTCAAAATAAGTATTTTCTAATTAATAAAATTCTTTGAAAAATTTGACCTTTTTTAAGAGACGTCAAATTGCTGAACGGTGACATTAGTTGTTTTTAAAAAAATTAGAACAACTTTAAGGCATTTTTTTGCGATGCAATGCTGTTTCTGAACTTTACCATTCTTGTTTTATTGGGTTTTACGGACTGCCGATTTTTCGGTGATTTACGGCGTTATGAGCTCTTCCTCATCCCTGTATCTTTCTCGGTTTGAGGAAAACGCCCGAAGGAATGCCGAAAAGCGCATCATTGAAGCATTTCAGGTCGATTTTTTATTTGGTACTTAGAGCCCCAACCTGTAGAAAACGTGTTACCCCCTTTTTATTAGCCCCATCTAATTCTCTGAAAAAAACTTTTTCGAACGCTTAGAAATGTACGCTAGGTATGCACAACATTGGTTGTGATTGTTTTATTCTTTGGGTGGTTCTTTTTGTATATCTATTGTTGGTGATGGTAGTAATTATATCTGCAATTTGCTTAGTTTTTCTCACTAAACATGTTTTTCAGCCTCTCGTTGTGAATCTCACTTAAAATTTGTTAATTTTTTTCAGAAACCGGAAAATTTGGAGAATATTGACGTTATTCGTGCCCGCTTTTTAAACCAAAAAGTAAGCCCAGTTCCAATTTCCTTTGAAATATTCCTTAGACCGCAACTGAAGCTCAATTAAAAATGGCTGTTCATGGTCAGCTTGATAGTATTCAAAATGGACTTGACAAATTGGACTCTGCTCTTTGCATTTCAAAAGCATGTGCTGGCCGGTAGGATATTTTAGTCGATCTAAGTGCTACTTCTAGAATCGCCGCAATTGAGAAATCATTATCTGCTATTGGTGGCCTTCCAGCGTCTTTGAGTCAGCTGCATGTTATTTCCACGAAACACAAACAGGTTTTTTGAATATTGCTCAAAAATGGTGTAATTAGCTCGCCGCTGCCATGGAAAACATGTCGTATTTAGTCAAAGTGCCTGATGCAATGCTTGAAGCCAAAAATTTGATAGAAAGTGAGAATCTCCTTGAAGCTCACAAACGGTATGCAGCAGTTAGCCTCTTTCCTTTAACCCTCAGCTGCTGAAAATGTAGTTTTTTTAAGTTTGATTTTTCTTAAAATTACCTTGTTAAAATGACGTTTTTTAATTTAGAATTCAAGAATTAGAGGGAATTAGAGACGAGATTATGTCAGATGTTTTCAAACAGAACTCTTCATCGGACCTTGATGTACGTTTTGCCCTTTTCGCCTTTGTCATTTGCAGACGTTGCGAATCTTTTTCAAAGGTCTGGATGAACTGAATGGTGCCATTTTGGAGAAAATTTTGCATGTCGGTGCGACCTTAACAAGTGCTGTAGTTACTCAAAACGTTCTATGTGTAAATTGCATTCGTATTATCGACAGAGAAGAACGGTGAGCACGTCTTATTGTTTCGTCCCACCGCTCTGAACCAAGTTTTTAAATTTGCCCTCGATTCATCCAGAGCCGATATGATTTGGAAGAAACGCCAGGGGAAGTTAGGTTTCATGCCAGATGGTCGACCCAAAGAGTGGAAGAAAAAATTCTTCGCCGAACTGGCTCGCACTATTCAAAACCGGTAAGTTTTTTCATTCCCACGTTTTCTATATTTTTAGCCATATCCGCCGCAGGTCACCCGTTAGTTAGTTTTTGTGTGCTATATCCTTAAGTCCTTCCTTGTGCTTAAACTTTGATGTATGATGCAGTCTCCCTTTTTATTAATCCCTCGCAGCCATGTAAATTTGTATTACTTTGTGTTTAGTGTACAAGGGTGCTCTGTTGACTCAGATAACGAGAAAACTCGATTGGTGAGGCACAACGAAGCCATACGTCAGCACGCCCTGAGAGACCTGCGAATTGCAAAAGTGAGTTCAATTTGCGTTGCTGTCATAGTATTACGTGTTTCAAGGTATGATCGTCAACTACCCTTTTTGGCCCCAGTTCATTGTTTACCACAGTATTAGCAATTATCATTACGGGTCTTGTGCGCAAAGTAAATTTTTCACGAAACGTCGCTCAACTGACGTCTGAATATTGCCTCGTGTCGACTTTGGCTATTAAACTATCATTGTTTTGCTAGATTATTTTGCGCTACGCGAACTAGTAGTTTCATTAACTGGATGTCCGTCACAGAGGTTCATTGTTGTAGGGGTAATTTTTCAATGTCCTGAACATTGTTAATCAACATGCTAGTGGGACTCGTGTTCCTGGTCTCGACATCTTTAGAATATTTTTTTAAAGTCTGGTGATAGTGTTTATTTTTTCAATTTCTGTCACCTAATGGTGCGTTTCCTGTTTCTTCAGAACATATGTCCTGTATTCTTCCCACCAGACTACGGTATATTTGATCGGTTTGTCGAAATGTATCATGATGCTATTGGGATGCATGTAAGTGCTTATTTCAGCATCCATTCATTTTATGGATTTAAGCATTGTTTACTGGCCTTAGCATGTTCCTTCCTCCCATTTGTTATTATTATTATTTTGAATTCACCGTTATGGGTGGCATTTTAATGGCATAGTTTGTTATTCCAGGGCGCTATGCCTGATTAATGTCTGGATTCTGATTGAATATTGTGACAACAATTTTAGATTGAAACTCTCATAAATGAAGGCCTCAATGATACAGAAATTGTTCAACTTCTTGGCTGGATTAATGCATATCAGTACGTTTGTATCAGCGACTTGATTTGGTGCAATTTTTCACGAATCTTATAAATATCTTCTTGATGCTTTAGCACTGAAGAATTTATGAAACACCCACTTTTTAATGTTGATTTCTCTCGTTTGAACCTCAAGTATCCCCCAAATCTGCTTCCAGACGACAAATTGATGGGCTTACGCCAAGAGTAAGTTATGAGAGCCTTTTAATTACTGAATTTCTGTCGAGCATTGAAATCCCAACCTGCACCCGAACAGTATCTCTACTTTCCTCAGACATGATCGAAAACTGTTGAATTTATGTGTAGCATCAGTAATTGGTAGAAATTCATGAATTTGATCGCTTTTGAATGCAAAACTCGTCTTTCTTAATCGTCATTCGAGTGGAATTTGTGGAGTTTGGGGAACGCTTCTTTAGTTTGGCCTTACCGGATAACACATTGTGTCGATCACCAAATTTTGCTTTTGGTAATTTTTTACATCCACATTGCTTTGCGATTGATTCCTTTTCCGTTAGGTATGTGACGAAGACCATCGCGAAATTACGCGGTTGGTTGCTCAAGTCCTTGGCAATCGATGTTGAAGTGAGCGTTGACCAATATAAAGTGTTTTAGACGGTAATAAGTTCACGTATTTTAGCAACTTTAATTTATTTTAGGACTGGCAACGATCTACCAAGCCAGAATTGAATGATGCCTCCAATTACTACACCCCTCTTTCGTTGATGGTTCTTTCACCAATAAACGAGCTTGTAATTCTTATATGAGCCTCTAGGCTTATGCTGTGGTCGCTCATCCCCAAATCACACGTTGCACTTTTGCTGTCTCATATTGTATTGACTAGGTTCCACACTACCATTTGTGCTTTTACTAGTCAAAATCTTGCCGATGACAGAGTTTTCCAAAATAGCCTTAAAATGACATACTTCCATCCTCTTGATTAATTTTCCATTTGCTCTTGGATGCCGCTCACAAGTTTATATAAAATGTGTAGAGTAGGCTATTGTGCTACGATTGCACCCGTCAATTAGGCATGTGGAGCCTGATGCAAAGTCTTCGTTCAAATTTACAGGTTGGTGAAGGGAAATTACTGCATTTTCTTGGCAATTCCGTTCGCGAGAATTTTCTGGTCCAATGCACCCAGGAAATTACTTTGTTTTCGAATGATTATGAGAGTGAGTTACCTTTGCCATTCGCATTTTCCCGCACAGCTCCAGCTTACCGTCTAACCTCCCTGTCTTTAACTCTTGTAGAAAGTATTCGCGAGTATCGTAGTCTTTACCTCAATGACCGAGCTAAATTCCCTTACTACTTAGAATATATTGTGAGTTTTTTTTCACGATATTTTCTCCACCTCAGAATTTTTGGTTCTGTGAAAGCACACACACACACACAAAAACCTAACACGATCTTTACCTTTTACGTTTCTCAGGAGAATCGATTTGCAATTGTTACATCTGTGTTACCGGTTTGTGGTAGGTTGATAGTGCAAACTAACGACCATTGGCCATAATTATTGAGTAAATCCGGCAGCAGTTTAAAAATGGTTGGTTAGCTTGATGCGTTTTCATTTTTTCGACAGCAAACGTTCGTGAAATCTTATTTGGCTTACCCCGTCTCTTAAAAAGCCTGTTGTGTGTATATTCACGTATTTTGCTTTGAACGATCGCTTTCTACCACTTGTTTGCGAAACTTTTCACTTCCAAGATGATGAATTGCCTGATTATTTGCGCCTTCATTGACTCGTTGGGAATGACTCTTCAAGATTCTCTCATGTGTGCATCGGTGATACAAAATTAATTCACACTCGCATTTCAATTCTGGCAATTTCAGCGTCCTGTCAGTTGGTCATAGACATTCATGTTACTTAAGTCCTTTGTCCTAACTTTACCCTCAGCTGGCGAACGCCAATAATACTTGGACGATTTCAAAAAGCTTCGCTGCAGTTATCAACCGCGAGGTTGAAAATGACTCTCATCTCAAGGGCCGCCTTCTTCCTCAACTGGGCCGTCTCAGGGATGAGTACGGCAAGTTAGCAGCTCTGTGGTACGAAAAACTGCTTCTTTAATTACCGAAATTTCACTAGACTTTTCGCCGACGTGGGCAAAGTAAATTGTGTTTTCTGATTTCTCCCGAAACGTTGGCTGCCCACGAAATGGTTGATACTATATTCCCATTTTATTTTGACAACACCATTATAACTTCACTTTGAGTATATCATTAATCTGTCTTAAATTTCTTTTTAGCCTTAACTGTGCGGAAGAAACAGTGTTCTTAGATCTGACTCCTGTTCTCTCTGCTGTCCTTACACGTGAATGGCAAGTACATTCCGTGTTATCGTAATGTGTATTGTTCAATTAGTGCCTTTCCCCTTGGATTCTGCGATAAAACAGCTTTGCTTTATTAGTTGCGTTTATAGAACCAAGACCAAGCCTTTTTGTTGATAAGCAAAGTAAATCAATTAAACTTCAATCTGTCTAAAATGTATGGTGTGCTGCTTTCATGCCGAATTCCCATCGCTTCTTTTTGCGAAGTCCATTTTTAAGTAAAGAAACATAATGTACCTAAGTACATTAGGTTTTTAATGTATCCTATCTATCGTTGGTATTTTGTATCATTATCAGCGGTTTCGTGCTAATGATAACTATTCATTTTGCCGTAGGCTCAGTCCTGGCGATTTGACTCCACAATGTCTTACGGGTACACTTTTGGACTATAATGAGACTCTTGTCCATGTGCACCAAACGTATTATCAGGAATTAATGCCACGTTTGGCCACACACCTCCTTGTCGATTACCTGAAAACTATTCTGACCAGGTTAGTCTCCCCCTTTATATCGAGACATTTTTTCTGTTCCTTTCTGAAGCGCTCATCAAATCGTCTTTCAACCCATATTTAATTATTTAAACTTACGAATTCTATCAGATTCATCACTATTTCTCATTCCAGAACCCTTACTTTTACATCAAATCATGAACGACATACAGCTGGCGAAAAATTTATTCAGTCAGCTGGCATGCTCAAGTCATTTTTCGAAAATCAAGTTCCTGTATCCAAGAAAGTAAGGGGCCTTGCTACAAGTAACTGCACCATTGTTTAAAGCTTTGGCAATTCATCTCACGCCTTCGCTGCCATTTTAGATCGTTGATGCCTATGAAGCTATTGCTTTGATTGGCAAGTTCCTCACCAACGACGACCCCAATATGTTGTCGTTGGATGTCGGAGTAAGTCCCATTTACTACCCCCGGCCCTGTTATACTTGATTCGTTTTTTGTTCGCATCATGGCTATGTGCACCACTCTTGTTCTCTGCGTGGCTGCAAATAAAAAGCTAGACTCGATAAGCTACCGATTTAAATCGTTCACAAACTCCAGCTATTTGTCCTTTTTATCGAACGTTCCTTCTTAAGTCTTTCCATACGCAGCTGGCGTTATTCCAGTCGTTAGAAATGGTGTAGTTTTGTGCTGATCCTTGCGCTTTCACTTTCAAGCGTTTACAACGGAGTTTCCCTGATGTCAGATCAGATCAAGTTTACGCTGTCCTAATGCTGCGTGGTGATATTCGTTCCAGTGACGCACAAGAGGCAAGTGTGCTTAAGGTATTTTGTAATAAATAATGTTTTAGGCCATTAATTTTTATTCCTTTTCTACTTTAGCTAGCCGTTAATGTCGCTCAAGGTGGAGCTACTGGTAAATCGTCTTCAGACATTTTTACAAAGGTTGCACTTGCAATGGGTAGATGAAGTCCTTTGACTTTATGTTTTTAAATCTGTTGATCATTTATTGGGTTCGTGAAAAATCTATTAGTCGAGCTGGTATGTTTATTGTTCAATATTCGTTTTTGGGGAATTTAATTGCTGTTAGCATGTTTTTTATCCTAGTCCCCAAGGTCTTTTTCTTAACATCAAAATAAAGATAAATGTAGTTTGCCAATGTGTCGAGCTCTGTACCTTTCGAATTCCTGTCATCTCTAGTTGCCAAATAACAAAAACGTGTAATTTTACTCTGGTCTTGAATATTTAGAAAAGTTCCGATCTCCTTCCATGATAGTTGCACGAATCTCTCATCTAATTTTAGTTCTATGGAGCACAATGCTTCCTTGTAATATCAACTTGAAAGTCTAGTGTAGAAGGAAAGTAGACACAAGTGATCAATTGGCAAGTTATGGGTGCGGCGGCCATGAAGTGGGGGGTGGTGTGCCTTCTCGATGATGCAGCAACTGCGTGACTCTATTTTCGTTTTTTTGGTGCCAAGGTCATAGCCGGGGGGTTTTGTATGTTTTCTTGAACCTCACCGGAGCCGCTGCAATACGTTGGTGTTTGCACAGGAGTGAATTTGCAGACTGTCCTGCATGACTGATGGACATGCTGTGAAAAAGTGGTCGGATTATGTGGCGACAGATTTGGGGAATGTGAATTATTAGGCTCCACTACAAGTTTTTTCAATCAGTAAGTCGAGTCTGCAACGTGTTTAATGTTAGTGCAGATTAGGCTCTTCATGGTGCTAGGTTCTCATTAGATATTGCACCGACTTTTAGGACTCTACGTTGATCTATAAAAGTAGTAGAAATGTCTCCATTTGGACGAAGTGGGAGCTTTTTTCCGAGAACAACATTGGAGCACAAATAATCCCATTGTCATTATAAGCGTAGTAGTTTTCGGATCATCATTTGATGGGATTATCTTAAAATTTTAAGGAAAGTCCGCCGATGCGAGAATACTTAAAGGAAGGTGTAATATATTGTTGGGTGTTCAGTTCCTTCGGCTGATTTGTCTGATAAGGTGTGTGCAATTATTTGATCCTAAAATGCCAAGGATAAGGAAAAATTTTACGTCACCTGCCACAAAATTAGGGTCATGCATGTAGAGGTTATCAAGGGTTTTTCAGTACTGTCAACGCCAACAGGATTGACTACTAAACTTGTGGCGGAGACGTAGGGGCAGGTTCTAGTGTCTTCGGGACTACCGATTGATAGAGCAGAAGCTAAAACACAAAAAGGTTAGTGTTGTGACGTTATAGACTGGTCGTAGTGATGTCGAAGACTGATCCTGAAGCCTATTCGCATGGGAAGGAGGGACGAGGATTGAGGCGGAATAAATGGCGATAATATTCGAAAAGCCAAACCACAATCCAGGATAGAAAAAGTTATTTGAATGGCAATAGATGATACAGTGGGGTGTGAGAATTAATAAACAGATCGGCGCAATAACTAACAGAATCTAATTGAGAATTGGTAGAAAATTTCAGCAGAAGCTCAGCCTGCGCTGTTAAAATCAAGTCAATAAAAATTAGGGTACAAATCAACTGTCTGCCAATTTAATATAACTATTGCTTGTAGTAAAAACTTAGTGCAAACACTAAATTTTATTTGACTGCACTTATGAGAACTGTCAGATTTGTTTGTTTCGACAAATTGCTGCGTTATAGTTAGCGTTGCGTAGCAACTGGAATATCCATAATTTAAGCGGGTTGTTGCTTTCTAAATTACTTGTAGGCATAAATTCATCAATAAAGCAAAAACAAAAGCATGCAAAAACCGATCACCAAACATTCATCTCATTCTGTTGGCCGATTGTCAACTAATGGGTTGAATCTATTAAGTGGTGGTGGCGGCCTGAAGGCCGTTTCCATTAAGAAATTAGGTAGTTGTCTTAGTAATTGTTTTATTAGTTAGATTTCTCAAAAAGTTTTGAAAAGCGAAATTTTTATATTGAAAACGAAGTCAGGTTGCAGCGTTTGCTTAGGGAAGCCAGTGCATTAAAAGGCGGACCTTCCGTAGAGCGGCTGTGCGTAAGACTTAACGTTTTTTAATCGTTCAGGTATTTCGTGATGTGTTTGACATTTTGATATCAAGCTTTAAAACTTACCAGCCAATACTTTCTTTGATTAAAAACGAATATGAAGATATTATTATGAAATACAGGAATGATGCTAAGCTACTTGGGCCGGCCCAGGTATTTAGCTGTATATTTTCATATATATGTTGCAGGAAATGTTGTATACAGTCGTCAATGACTATGAAGCAAGACTAAGTGTAAATGTGTATCACCAAGTTGAAGGTTGGTAATAGGATTCTCTCTAGACCTTTTCTTTAGAAACTAAATCATTGAAAAAATGGGTACTGCTATTGGAAAGGAAAATCAAAAAAATGAGAGAAGAGGAGGAAGCAAATAAGATAACTGTGGGTAACAGCTCTTCTTACTAAAATTCAATCTTTTATTTTTTCTAAATATTCAAATCACTGATAAGTTACTTCCTTATAATTTGTCTAGGTGTCCCAATTAAGTTTTGCATAAAGGCTTATATAGTCGAATCATAAAAATTGTTAATTTTAATGTGAATATTTTACATTTTGCGATAGAGTGGAATTTTATCTAGGGGATTGCTTTATACTAGTCTAGTGAAATGTGTCGTGAATGGTGAAAACAAAAAAAGTGAAAAAAAGGCCACATGTCCTGACCACTTGCTGTCCTTTTCCAGAAAAAGCTAATTCTCAATTGACTAATATAACAAATGCGTGGAATTCGACTAAGTATGTATATATTTAGTGGGAATAATGTTTTAAATTCCCACTGGTTTCCCATCTCGAATAAGGCAACCTTATGCAAATATACAGTTTTATTTTCTTTTCATATATTAGCAAGAGAAGCTATGTGAGAAGCTAAAAAACCTTTCTGATGATCTTTTGCGAGAATCAGATTCCCGTAAACTAGCACTACTGGATTTGAACCAGTTACGGACCGAATATTCAGATCTCTTGAAGTACAACAAAGAGCTTAGTCGTCAGACTCAAGAGGGTGGTGATTCTATTACCCTAAAGATCGCACTTGAGTAAGCGAACCTATTACATCTACGTATGGAAATATTTTTTTACTAAATAGCTTGATGGAAATCAAATATGTTTTTAGAAAATTGCTTAATTTTGCAAACAGGATTTTCTTCCATACTCTTATTTTCGAGTAGGTGGACCTTAGTAATTATTACAAAGCACTTTAATACAATATTTATTAACGGATTGAAGTCTTTGTGTTTTAAGATGTGACAACGCAAATATTTTGTCGCTTTTCTTAGACGTGCCAAAGAGGCACACAAATTAGCACTGGAAAAAATCACCTACTTAGAAACGGCATATGTCAACGTTGTCCCAAAAGAGGAGTTCTCCAACGTTCAAGATCGCTTAGCCGATTCTGAGTCTGAGAATGAACGTCTTAGGGCCAATTGTGAACAATTAAGGTCTCAGCTTGAGTAAGTTTCCTTTTTTTTCTTATTCACTTATCGCAATGTAAAGTTATTTGTTTCAAATATTTATCTTAATACACCAAGTCCACTAAATTATTGTGAAAACACGTGTACTTTCACTAAAAAAATGCTTGAACATTGAAGATCACGGTACTGTTGCCCATCACTATTGCATGCGCCGTTATTTAACATGATCGTAGATTTTTTGAAATCACGTTTGACAAATGTAGCGTTAACTTATTAAAGAAATAAACTTGTTTGGATGATTTTATTAGTAGTTAAAATACTTTAAACCTTCGCCTTAAAATTTATCTGTGTTTGTTAGCCACAATCTACGATCGGTTTTACTCTTACGTCACTGTGACCAAGAAAATTGCAGGCTAGCAATTTTTTCAAATGTGCTTTGCCAAATGTCTTATAATCATTTGAGAAGAAGCGACGCGAATCAAGAATTTCAATTAATCTATGCTTTCACGCATGCCAAGCAATCATAAATAGGACAATTTGTACTGGTTTTAAGGTCTGTAATTAATTTCAATGCACCTTTTAAATCAATGACAGAAACATATCAAAGGACTTGGCAGTGGTCACAAGTGAAAAAGAAGAAATTGCAGATAGATACGCTGTTCTACGGAAGACCTCAACGCCGCGGTATGTTTGGTACCTTCAGTTGTTAAAAAGCTTTCCAAAATTTTAAAGGTGAGGAACTTGCGAGACAGCAAAATGTTTACATATTTTTTTTTCAAAAAATCTTTTTACAAACAATTCTGGAAAATATAAAGTATTAAGAAGACTTCCAAACACCTGTTCTTCTTACCTAACGTAACTATTCTCATGGTACTATGGATAATCAAGCACAGCAGAACAATTTCCAACCAATTGAGATTTCGGGAATTAATAATTGACACTAACTTAAATACCCCATAAAAATTGGTATTTACACTTGATAATTGAGAGCCATGGACACTGTGTCGTTAATCATTGTATAACATTGGGAAGCGAGACTAATCTTTCTAGGAAGTGACATAAGTGTGGGCACGTAAAAACGAGTTGATAAACTATAGCAAATTTGTAGTCTTGCATTGTAAATATTTTTCAATACAAATCCAGTTTGTTGTGATGGAGACCAACCACAATTACGATTCTTGAATAGCTAGGTGTTAAATATTCCATCAGCTCATTTTTCATGTTATTGCACTGAGCTTCCAGTAATATTGCTTAAATTTCTCTTCATCTCTTTTTCGTTTCATCTACTTTTGAGATGCAAGCATTATGCGTGACTGTTTACTTCGTCATCCTAGGCCCGAGTGGTCGTGCGTAGGCGGCATGGTACCAGGAGGTCGGAGACATTGGCAACAACTGACCTCAGGAAAATCCTCGAAAGAAAAATTGGCTATTCTAACGGCGGAGCTCGCAGGAGATTCAGCATTGACTCTCCCAGGGTTGGACATACAGGTAAGTTTGTTGTTCACACAGACAAGTGGCGCTCAAGGCTACCACCACAAAACAACACAGACACTCTAGGAAAATGGCATCGGTGCTCTTGAAGGCGTAGAAAAATTATTGACTGACGTCAGAAAATGTACTAATTATGGTACGAATCTGTTTCCTCCATATATATTCTGTGAGGTTGCAATAGAAGCAAAATTTATATTTAGTAGTTACATATCAGCCAGAAGGATAGAATTGGATACAAAGATGCTTCTTAGTTCTGGTATAAATTTTGCATGAAACTAGGTCCATAACATGGCAACTTTTTTCAGTAAACAAACTAAAACAGCATCCTTACAAACAATCATTTCTTTCTGTGATCAAAACTTAAAACGCTGGCTGCCCAAACTTTAGAAAATAAATCAAAAATTTATTTCCTTAAAAAAGTTTGTTTGCACGCTAGAAATTCGGTTGGTATGCATATGTTTTACTTCGTTTCTTTTAACGAGGTAAGACTTTTCAGATATGAAGCAATATAAAATGCTTATCTGTATTAGCAATACTGTTGAGTATCCAATTTAGTTAATTTCTCTTCGGTTCAGCATTCGCTACCTCACTTTCGGTATTCACATTTGATATTTTTACAGAATGAAACAAACAAAAAAGTGCCTAAATTCATCGAAGACCTTACGCATACCTATCCGCGCTTGCTGCCAAAACGCGATCTTTTGATCCTCCTCGAGGATTTTTGGTCAAAACGACAAGAGCAACTGAATGATTTCCTGGTAGCTCTGATGCTTATAGTTTAATTTATGCTGAATTTGTCTATAAATTAAAATATTGCTTCTCTGTGTTTTATTTTACAACATACATAGCATATATCATTATCACAGCAAGGCACTTAGGCAGTTAATTGTGTTTTCCTTTCGCATGGACCAATTTTAATCACCTGTGCTGTTTAGCTATATGAGACGGAAATGATTTTTAATGATTGCACTCAAGTATATGTTAATCTTAAGCTGAACGCTAATATATTTCCTGTGCCGGGCCGTCGGACCTTACTGGTTAAGTCCCATAGTTAAAAAAAATCAATGCGCAAGTAACTGATGTAGTCCACTAATGGAATGTATAGAAATTAAAGCGATAATAGAGCAATCTACGAACTGAAGTGAGTCACCGACACATATCCACCACTTCGATCTGTTCTTTGGCGTACAAGTAAAAACATGATGTATTTTCCCAAAATATGTATTCTACGTAAATCAGCTCGAAAAATTGAGATAGATTGAATTTTCATAAAATGTAGAGCAAAACCAAAAAAGAGATGCCTAAAAGTAACCTGAAAACTTGAACAAAAATTTAAATATCCAAATGATTTGACACGGATATTTGCAATCCATTTTTATGATATCTTTGCCCAGCAACCTTGATAATCACGATTTGGAACTCGTGTACACGTCATGTGACGGCTTATGGACTTGTGAAGTTGTTGGTCAAAACGTGTACCTTTGTCACTCAACCTTGCAACGATGTATCTAATTTGGGTAAAGGTCATAAAATCCAATTAAATAGAAAACTGGATTAGAGTGGAATGGGCCCGAATCTATTGCAAGGTTTGCCCAAAGGCATTTCCTTCATCAAAATTGAATTTCGAAAACCGAAAACGTAGTTCTATCAAGTGTTTTTCCAAAGTATAACTGACTTCCACACGCGCATTCCATATTCACTTCCCGTTCTTAGAAATGTCTTCGAGATAATGTACAATCTACGTTGCCATCATTCAACGATTTCCTATATAAATACCTAAAAGAAGCATTTGGAATAGAGAAGATTCGTCGAGAGTGGTCGCTCTCACTTTATATCTCCGGGAGAGTGATGACGGACTGCGAGGAACTTGTTCGTTTTCGAATGGTTGCCGACAACGAGGTAAGTCACATTATTGTCATTGGTCGTTTGATAAACCTAGTTTTTCTAAAGATTTCTGTTTTGACAATGAGCGCGTTAACATATTACACAAGAATCACCCTTTTGGCCTCACATTAATTGGTGTCAAACAACTTCACCGATTTCACTAGAGTGAATAGTGTTACGCATTTTCAGAACGCATTTGAACTCCTGGTGTTGCAGATTAATTTGAACGAAATCATTTTTCATAGCAGAAATAGCCATTAGTAAAACTTTCGCTGTTGCTTCATCTTCGATATGTTTGGGCCGTGTCAAAACCATCATCAATTACTCCTGTAGACTATCAGCTATGTAATTCGATTTCTGTGCATTGTTACGTCATAAGTTGGGTATCGGTTGGGAACGTTGTTTAAATGGGCTAATGGGTAATGTTTGTATTTATTGAATGTGAATCGATTTAGATTGACGAAGCCTACCACTGGTACTTGCGCTCATTAACGGGTCGACTGTTCAACCAACTTCGTGAAATCGCTCATGCAACGGCTATCGCATTCTCAATGACCACAGAGCCCACTGGGGAAAAGGTGACGGATGTCCAATTGGCTAAACCCAAAAGGAGTGATTGCCAATTAAGCGTCCGACAATTGAGCGTGGTTCTTGCCAAATTACTTCAGTGCACTCCTGACCACGAATCTATCACACGGCTCATTAAGATAGCTTTCACAAATGATGACATTGATGACAGCGAGACCACATTGCAAACAGGGATTTCGATGGATGCAACAGTCTCACTGGAAGAACTTTTTTATCGGGTAGTCTATTTTCGGACAACTTACATGTTTTTTACTCACGCCTACCTTACTTGCGTTTACGATTTCTATGACGTTAATTTTGCCTGCAGAGAAACCAGCAAAACTACCGCAAAATACATGAATTTACACTATTACAGCAAGCTTCACACAAAAAAACGAAAATTTAAAAGGCAGAATGCTTTTGTCATCGTTGGGGAGCAACCTAAGTCACAATTTAAAAGTTCTTGAAGATCATGCGAGAACCCCCCTTCAAGTATTTCGGCTGTCGACGTCAGTGCATTATGCTATTCACAATATTAACTTAATTTCTCAGTCATCACCTTGTGGCAACACATAGTTGTGCACATCACGAATTTACCCCTCAGAAGGCTTTTGTTCTAAATACCTTTAAAAGGATTATTGCTTAAATTTCTTAAGTTCACAACCTCTGCAGGGCCCTGGTGAACCGACTCCGCCCTTTGTGATCGCCCTTGTAAATCGCCTAGTACAGGGACGAAAGCCAATCATCGATCACATTCTCATGGAAATTCAAAGACAGAAATCGAATGATGCGTAAGCTTTTGCATTTTTCAAAGACACAAGTACGTTTCTTAAAAATGGGCGTACACTGAAATATGAAACCGTTCAAAAAACTGAAGGGTCTTAAGGCATTGCCTTGCTCGAAGGTCACCCACTGATTCGGTAAATGTAACATGCATTAGACTACTAAAATGCATGATGCCACAAACCTAAGTCAACAATGTTTTCAAATACCGAGAACTTATATAAATGCCATTCATTAAATTTTTTTTCCAATCGAGAAATGAATTAATCCAACAATTTATGGAGTCGGATTAGGTAAGCTAGGAATCTCATTGCCTTGGTTTTGGCAACACTCATAAAATGACCCTAGAGGAAACAGTTCGACATAAGTAAAGTCGGAATCCAGGACTGTCAGCTTGACATAAGCCAATTTAAATTTCCCTAAACGGGTCACAAAGAGAGATACGTGTGCCGGATCATGCATGTAATAACTTCATAAAATGCGATGCCGTATATCCCAACACATTAATTTAAATAGACATTAGACATTTAGGCAAAGTTACAAGGAAACGATGGAATTAAGCTGTGGGATTTGATTATGACAGAATGTGTCAGACCAAATCGCATTGCAAATAGCAGATTAGA
>UXSR01005775.1:8880-30768 GCA_900604375.1 Mesocestoides corti
GGGCGCCTGACGCGTGGCTCTGGCTTCTGATTGGTCGATAAAGCCTGTTCTGTTGTACCAGTCTTTTACCTATTAGGGCTCGGGTATTCTACATATTGTAAAAGTAGGGCGAAGCTAGCCCAAAGCAGGAAAAAAGCGGGAGACTGTGACGATGGCATATATTGGCGTATTAAAAAAATTATACATAGACCCCATATATTATAAACTTTACAATTGAATTTATAAAATACCTACGACAATTATAATGCAACCTTTTCTTTTGAAAAAAAAAATTATTCCAGCCACGAAACAAATAATTTAATGTTTTTAGGAAGGCAACTATAAAAAACTTCTAAAATAACATATAATTAATCGCTAATACATTTCCATAGCATGCAGATACTTGTTAAAATGTCACTTCGTGGAAACGGTATGGCTTATTACCACTGTGCACGTTGTTGAAGAAAATTAAATACTTGAATTTGTACTAACAACGCTGCGTTGAATGAAGTAAAGGTATACTATAGATGTACGACTGTGTCTCCATATGCACCAATTTCGTCAATATTTCAGAGAATGAAATTACTGCAACTGAGATGCATGGTTTCATATGTAGCTGACTAAGGAACTGAAATTTGTGTGTTACTAAATTTTAAATTACATGACATTGACTACGACATACTTTAAAATAATTCTAATGGAACTACAATGAATTTTGCATTTGTTTATGCTTTCCTTTTGACTTCCGGGAAATTCGAGGTTCTGTTCAAGGTCACTTACTAACTAATAATTTGACGAGTCGATATTATTTGTTTTCTTAATTTGTTTTTATGGTTTGCTTCTCATTTCACTTGTGAATTAGTGAGCACTATTTGTACGGTAATGTTAACAAGGGGGCACAGCCCCTGAACTGCCCCTTTTACCAAATTATTTAATTGTGTTGTCCTACGTCATCGTCACTCCAAAATTTGTCTTTGCTGCGTGGAGTTTGCATGGTGGCATGTTGCGGGCTTATCCTCCTTCAACTTAGTAGCGCGCGTATGTCAAAAATATATTAAAAGCCTACTTATGCGAATTTATTACTATGGAAGTAATTCGAATGTTAATCTTTCAAGATTATCGAACAGGTCGTTGAGCAAGTGTTTGGCCTCGGTGATCACGGTTGCACAGAGTATTTGCTGTACCCTTACCGCGTGTCATGTCGTTCTTTTCTACGATCGTGTAGAACAACGTCCGTCCACAATGTTCCTATTTCACCTCTATCTCAATAAACATTTCAATGCCTACTCGAGGTTTTTACTCGAACCGAGTTCTGCGTCGTTTTCATAAACTATTGATCTTTTTCATCTTGTTATCCTTATCAGGCTTAACATCCATGCAGTGCACTGGCGTTCTTTACGACAGGGCCGGTGTGCCCGAAGTTATTGAGATAGCTGTACCAGTCGCAACAGGGAGTGGTGACACCTCGTCGAGCGACATGATCCAACCTCTAGCTGAGTTACGGCAGCAGATCAACGAGACGATAACCGCGAAAATAGGATCCACAGCTGTCAAACAGGGTAACCTACTTATTGTCGCACCTACGTGTTTTGCACTTCTGCCTATGCCACACGTCTTTATTCGCTCATGGTTTTACTTGCAATTTCTACAACCCCTGCTTACGCCACTATGCCTGGTACTAGCGTTGTTAGATTTTGCAACACTGCACACGCATGAAAGCTGCTTGCGCTCCGTCGATGTGTACAATGAATTAGTTGAACCACTGATTCTCCAATTAACCTAACTGTCATCTTTTTTCTCGCAGATACGCCAGACGATGAAGAAAATCAGGCGGATACTTGAGGCTGCAGTACAAATGTGCATTTGAAATCGACGGTTTTTGGTTATCTATTTACAAATAAATAATTCAAGTAAGATCAGACACATTTAGCAAAAGTAATCACAATTGAAGTAGACAACCAAGGAGTATCACCTTTCGGACAAAAGGCCCGACTTCAGAGCTTGGTGCGCCAGTTCTTCCACGGTCCTACAAGGAAACACTTAACGTAGAACTTCGAAACAAAAACATCGCGGAAAAATAGGCGTTCGGAAATTCCTTTTAAAGAGGGTCACGCTAACAGCCACTGGACTCACTGCTTGAGATGTCGCGCCATCTTGAGAGCCTCGTTGTACTTCCTGTGGGCTGTGACCAACGCCTCTCTTTGACTGGACCAAATCCGACAGGGGTTTGGCAATATGGTGCGCTGGTATAATTCTCGCCAGATTTTCTGTTAAGTATAAATAATAAAGGTTTTACTAGAGCGCCTAAGGGCAAAGTAACATTTAAGAGAAGCGGGAATTATTGACTAGACATGACGATGCTCTGTGGTTTGCTTGAGACAGTTTCGTGTGCCAATTGTATGCTTTTGGAGTCCGGCGAGCTACGACCTTGAAACCGCAAAACCCATTGACAACCTACTAGAGTGGGAGGAGGGGTTCACACAGTCCTATTTGGCGGATCGGCAGCGGGTACCCAAATTTGACCGAGGCCAGAGGTGGGGAAGAATTCTGACCGCACTATGTGCTATAAAAAAGGCTAGTTCGGATGGTCCGAGCTACGTCGTCATCTTGAGGTCACATTAGATTCGCATCAAATTTCTGTCGAATAATCGAATTGAGCCAAGGACTGCTAGATAGAAGCATTGCGTTTACACTATGCAGACTAGATGATTGTTTGTTAGATGGCTTGAATAAATGCTGGAGTGTTGTGTCGTCGTGTGTACCAATCAGAAAAATCTCAACCATAAATGGAGGATATGCACCAGCCGATGCCTGCTCTGACGCACGGCACTAATGAAAGTACTCGCACGACGTAGTGTCGCACTCCTCGGTTTCTGGTAAAACCAAAACAAGCCTGCAATTTACGCGGCTAAACGTCAAAACTTGTTTTTGGTGCCAATTACGAAGAGTCGCACTAAAACACAACTTTAGGGAGTACAAGCGCATGTCGAAGTGACCGTTTAAATTTACCTGCACAGAGCTACAGGTGGAAGTAATCCTGGGCATCAACAACTTCAAAGCAAAATGGCGTCTGCCAGTAAATAAACTTAGTTGATCGCAAGCGCCGATACCCGACGCCAATCCGGCCAGTGGAGACTCAATCGCTAACTAAATTATCAAACTGGGTTGTGTGGGTGTGTGTGAACTCACCAGGGCTTGGGGTGCAAGACAAGGCCAGCACGCGGTGGAGCTGACCGCAGCATCCTCTGGGCTAGGTGAGAAGAGGACGTTCCGCAATTTCGGCAACACCTCCGGTGAGTTGACGTAGGACCTAGAATGTGCACGAGGTTCATCTACGGTTCCCGAGGGAACGCGCTTCACAGCAGCACTAACAAAACGCCTAACTCGAGAACATTGTTAGATCACGCAAAAGCGGACTATCAGTATTGTCGCAAATGGATTTTCGTGAGTCTCAAAGTAAGCTCTGCCACCGATCGTCTTAGGAAACGAGACTGTCAACCTGGTACGTGGGAAGAATCACCCTTCAGCATATTTGAATCTCATCAACAATTGTTTGGAAAAGAATAAATAACACCATCTCGTTGTGGCCGCGAGAATGGTTATCCAAACTCGGGTAAAAACCAGCACAACGAGGTGGACACAATCGAGTGGGGCTTAACTAATTGCGGATACCAACGGCTAGACAACCACACTGATCTACAGCCGTTTACGCAGAAGTTAGACTAGAAAAATAAGGGATCCAATGCACACACACCAGAATGACACAGTGGCCCTTGACAAGTGCAGGGAATTCCTTGCTGCATCGCAGTCCCCCAAGAAGGTTCCTAAAACGAAAAAGAGGCTCAATTAACGTTGTTGGCCCCGACCAATCGTTTGCCACGGCAACAGCATTATCAGGTGACCACGGTCAGTTGATCCAAGGGGCAAAGTGAAAACTGGCTTAGGAACAAAATAATAACTAACCGAACTCCGACACGTAGACATGCTCCGCCAATAGCAGAAGGAGGTCATCGGTGAATTCAAAGGATCCCGGATATTGACACAAGATCTGAAAAATGCAAACAACACCTTCCAGGGTATTTTGAGTTCCTATAGAAAAGTGAGGAGCTATTGCAGACCAATAGTACCTGCCAAACGCAGTCCAGGAACAACAGGAACACCGGAGAACAGTCTGAAGAGGAGGCCGGTTCATTGGAGGATCGAAGAGGAGGCAGTAGGTGGGAGCATCGATCGGGGAATGGGTGGCCTGAGGACACCCATTCACGTTGGATGAGACTCTCGAACCTGGGCACCAATGAAAAAAACAAGCAGTAATTTGTGAACAGAAGAACACGTGAAAGAAAAGGGGACAGGAGTGGTAGGGCAGATGACGCACCCGCGTATAGTACGGGCGTGGGGTGAGAGGATGACTTGGATGAGGGAGGAGACGAGGAGGCTTCGGTCGCGACCCTCCCCACTGCCGACAATCAGGACGGCGGCGCCCTGGGTGGCCATGGCACCGAGGCGCTCGTTCAGCTCGGCCAACTCGGAACTGGAGGCGGAGAATTTCTGCGTCAGCAATGCCTTCTCGCGGTCCAGCTGTTGACGCGCGGGCTGATCTCGGCCGTCGAGGGCGCAAGCACCGGCCACGGCCACGGCGAGGGAGTCGCGCACCAGCGACAACCACGCGCTCGTCTTCTTGATGCTGACCTTCAAATAGAACGGGGAGGCCGGGATATCAACGACAGCACTTCAGTTCGCCGTGAAAACATGCGTCGTCTGTGGAACTGGTGAAAGCAAACCAAGACCATCGCCAGACATCGTAAAGAGCCACTTCACGAATCAGATTGACACAATGACGCGGTGGATCGAGAAAACAACAGTTTTTTACAGATCTAACCTAATCAAATTACTTGAGTAGGTTGATGGCCTCCGTGATAAAAATCTACAACTTCGCGTACGTTGACTAAATCCGCAGTTCCATGTGCGCTGCGGCGGCTCAATGTATAGAAGAGATATGGGGCTAACACGAATGTCGAGTTTTTGGCAGCTTAATCAAATTACTCGAGTATGTCATCTGGTGTGCTAACAAGCTGTTTTGATTATTTAAAAACCATGTATACACAACTAGAACCAAAATATGCAATTGAAAGGCCCCAATGTGGGTTTTCGAAGTGATCACCTTGACACCAGCAAAGGCCTCGCCGTTGGCGCTAGTCGCCTCGTCCACGGAGCTAATCGTGCGAGATGCCGAGGACAAATCCGCGTTACTGGTTGGCAAGAGGCCCGGCAGAGTGTAGGTCGTTGATATTTGCAGGGGGTTGAATTCGGTCGGCCGTGTGATGTCTGAAATGACAGAGGGCAGGATTGACAACTTGACAAGGTGGCCTCTCGTCAGGGGTCACTGGCGAAAACAGACGAGGAAAAAACATCGCTACAGGAAACGCAAGGTGTCAGGCAAGTCCAGGGGGAAATGATGATTCGTGCCATGGGGTGAGAGTTATCCACTTAAAGCCTTCACCTCCGAACCTCGCTACAGAAAAGTGCGCTTCCTACGGTAGAGGAGTTTCAGTGGAATGAATAGAAGCGACTGTCACCTGTGACTGGCCGTGCCGCCTTCTCACAAGTACTAACACCAGGCTTGGATAGATTGGTCGGGCACAGAAACCACTTACCCTGAATGAAGTCGCCGAAGATGGTGAAAATCTCTCCGATTTCGGGCAAGGGCTTCGATGTGCGCTTCCACCTCTGGTCATACTGGTCGATGTCTGCGGCTGCGAGAGGCGACAAAGAGAGGGGTGATGTATCGAGTAGATGCTCAAGCAACAGCAATAATCACGGAAGCGATCAATTAGGCTACGTAACAAGTAATTATCTTATACAAATTTATACTAGCTACAAGATAAAGATCATGTCAAGAGCCGTGTTAGTAGAGGATCAACCACGGGAGATTCAAAAACCAATATTAAACGGCGATGGATCATCAAATTACGAAATTAAAAACCAGCCACGCGAATCGCCAGGCATCAGAGGTGTCAAAACGCACCAGATGAGGCGACTAGCAAGCAGACGCAAACAGCGATCTGAGCTGCACATAGCGCGAGCCACAAAAAGCATAGTTTTGTCACGCCATGTTTACCTAGAAGCACGAAACCGCCAGCGTCTCGAGGAGAAGATAGGACCGCTAACTAACTACTACAAATCCAGTAAATCTGTTTGCGTGGCAACGAAACGGGCATTTAACGTAAGTTGTTCTTTCTTAATTCAGTCGGGAATAAGTGAAAAGAAATCGCCATAATTACTTCTGGGTTGCTAGGTTGGTGTGGTGAAAAGATCACTCTGATCATCCAATCCCAGCAGGGGTCGCGCACAAATGTTACGAAATGATTCACCACCCGACTTGCACTTGTTCAACCAATCGACTTAAGCAACATCAAGTCGACGCCACGAGATTAAGTCATTGGAAGAAGTGCACCCAAAACGCCAACCAATCACGATGGCCTCAAGTCCGCTCCTTCGAAATAGTGGTTACGAAGAGAGGAATAACGCCATTGCACTGGATACGATTCGTGTCGGACCAACGCCTGAGCACAAACAATCGGCTTAACGACACAACAAAGAACGATGTGCAACGTTACAACCCCCATGGGAGCTCTTGGCGTGGAACTAACACCCACTAGCAGTAAGCACAATGACGAAGCAGGGAATTAAACGTCTGGTTGCACACTTACGCATGGGTTTTACGATGAACAAAAGCATAAAGGGTGTAAGAAACGGGACTGCCCAAGGTAATGGTAACGACCACCCGGACACCCACACGTGATACGTCGCTGTGAGAGGCAAAACGTGCTGGCAGTGCCACTAACCTCTAAAGTAGCGCCTGGTTGGCCAACGCTTGTGGATACCTACGGGCCGATTTGCTTCTGTAATTGGGGCCAGATCCCGGTGTCGCCTGTGTTCTACAAAACACAACGACACACAAATTAGCAAACCTGGTGAGAGCCCCTACTTGCCCTGATTCGAGCCCCCTGCATTGCCTGGGCGCTAGAACGGACTCCACTTTCAGCGAATCTACAAGCACCCGCACAGTAGACCATACCGATTTTGGGAGCGTGGACCTCAAGTGTGCACTTCTTATGACTCGATAACTGAACGTGCGTCCTTCGGGGTTTTCTATAATACCACGTGTAGAACGTGGCTGCGATTACATCACGGATACATGTTGGGTTTTAAAATGGGCCTTAAAACTTATAGACAAGATAAATTTCAGGGGCAAATCAGCTGGAAAGTGCGTATTCAATGTGCCATAACAAGATAACCGAAAATTCCAATGAGGATGATGGCTACGAAGGTGTATAAACACAAGCATAAGCCCGACACACAGTAACCCATGATTTTAATCTAGTAAAAAAGGATACTTTCAATATCGGTTGCCAACACGCTTAGTGGATTCCATTAATCGTGACTACGCTCATCATACGTTAAAGTTTAACGCGGTTACACGGCCTTTATCAAATAGCGTGTTAGTGCGCGATAACCTTATTGATGCCTATCAGCAACCCCGGTGCGCTGCGTTATCGTTCACCGGTCGCCCCGTAATGTTTTAATAGGTTGACAGATTGGCTTGAATTTCGACCTCCCAGCAAGTGATGATTCCAGACAGAAAAAATTGGATGTATGCCGCGCCTTCAAACTTATCGTTTTAAAAACACACTGAAACAAAAACGAAAATATATGCGGAGTAGCCCATGCAGCGCCTGTTGCGGTTCGGCGTATTTATTCTCAGGGCGCATTTCTGGTCAACTGCATCCAAGCTCGACTTGTATCAAAAAGACGAAGCATTCTAGTATTTGCTTCGGATGGTCAAATTATTACCGATTTTTGCTGTTTTCGATGATCCCGAGCTCCCACCGAAAGCGACGCTGCGCAGATCAATAACCAGACCCCGCCCACTGCTAGGTAGCATGGCCCCCAGCAGTATTTCGTTGGTACGACATCGCTGAGCCGAGCTAGAAGTTGTTAGGAGGGACGAAACAAGAGACAAGTCGCCCGAGTCTGTGTTGGCTTTGTTTGAGGAGCGGTTCAAGGCGGTTAATTCGCCCGCTGTTGCTAGAAACGTCTGAAAAGGAAGAGGGCGAATGGGAATGAGGCAGGGACCCACGCCGGATTTGGCTATCCAACCCCCACGACTGAAACACCTTTGGAATCTAATATGAAAAATACTAAACACATCCAAGAGCGTAACGCAGAGTCACAGCATGGTGGAGAGGAGCATTAGACACTACCTTCAAAACTGAGTACCTAAACGCTTTGGAAATGCAAACACATTGGAGATGTACGAATTGAAGTTGGTGAAGGCAAGACAACACAAACGAGTTCCCACAAAGTAACAGGAAGATTCACGTACGGATTTGTTGGCGTGGAAGTATTTGATGACGGGAAATCGGCGACCATGTCGGCAGGCCGCGGCACCAACTATGACGTCGTCGTCCACACATCTGGGGACGACAACACACTCCGGGTAGCTTGCGCAGACCTGAAAGGGACAGTGGAGAGTGGTGTGAGACAAGGAGACCCTTAGCGGCCCTGAATGAGGTCACTTTAGACGCGGTGACTACCTGGTAGTTGGCGTTGACGTGGCTAACACGACATATACCTGCGGCGATCTCCTCTGCAAAGTCACCTTGTGGCGAAAAGGCCTTCCATCCATTCGCCACTACGTGAAAGTCTTCGAGTTTATGGTCGCTCCAAGACGGCGTCGGTAGTTTGGCTGGAGTGGCCGAAAAGGCAACAGGCAAGTAACAGATCCACACAAAAATGACTGCGTTTAGGTGTGCTGCTGGCTTAGAATCTACCCGAGCATGGTGATACTGTTATGAGTTCAACCATTCAGGTAATCAGTAGGCTACACCGAGCTGAATATTGAACCAATGAAATAGCTGGTCGTAATACCGAAAATGTTGCACCAGAGTGCAACGGAGACGCACTATTCATACACTGGACGCACACTCATGGTTTCACGAAGAACGAGTGCCAAACGGTCGATTAGTGGCAGCCTCTGACACGGTTAGACACAGAAATGTGATGGCAAAATCCATTTTTGTTTTATTCCTGTCAAACACTGTAGTGAATCGTGCTGATTCACTTCCATTAACCCTGTCGTCGCATTCGCCGCCACAGTGACCTCCTTTTCGCAGCGGACCTATCGATACTACAAAAATGTCTGCTCATACACTCCTGGGGGTGTACCTTCGCCACACTATCGCTATCATTGATCCTACAATTCAGCCACTAGCACTTTCTCGGGTATCTGAGCGGAGTAGCCGCGCCAACTCCACACAGCGGCCCCGGTGTGGTAGAAAGCAGTTTCCAGTGAATTCACCGATAAGAGTTTGGCGTGTGGACGGCTTACAACAACACCATCGATGAATTATGGTCTGACAGTAACATGTTAACACGCTTCTATGCGCTAGACATACTGTAATCGGAGAGAGCCTTGTATATGAGCTCCTGCTCACTTCGAGTAGGGACGCTGAACTCGTAGAAAAGAAACGCCTTCGTAGAAATGCCGACGGTGTACCAGGTAGGTGGAATGTGGCTTGCGAGGTAACGTCGTTGATTTGAGGAACCTCCCACAGAGGACTGTACTGAGGATCCCACAGACGCGGGTAACGACGATGAAAATTGAGGGGAAATCAATACAAGCCGGTCGATGTCTCGACAACTCACCTAAAGTCAGACAGAGTCGAAATACGGCTCATGCATTGGACCATATCGTGCGGTCTAATTGGATAACCCGGTACAGATGGCGCAAGCAAGTTCGATTACAGGGGTTGCTAAAACTTATCTAGATGACAACTCACTCTCCTATTAATGCGGGAATTCCCAAAAAAGCTTAATTTTGCTTCAGCGAACTTACTTTACAAACAGATTAATAAACTTGTCAGTCATGAGTAAGAGGTCGAAGGGAAAGTAATATGACGAATATAATCAAGCGTCGTTGCACAAGTGTTCATCCGACCCCTTCAAACAAAATTTAAATCACGAAACTTCCTATTCATTAGGAAATGAAGAAAAAACGGGACAATGTAGCGCCATTCCATTCACAAAAGTCTGATACAGTTATATATGAGTAGAAAGAAGAAGGACAAAATTATGTTACCTGGAACAGTTTTTCATCAGAAAAAACCTCGATCCCATTTATGGATACTTTAACTTCGCCTTGGAGCCTAAAGCCATTTGGTCCACAGACAATGATTCCACCACCGTTCACTACAACCTAGTAAATAAAGAGGGGAAACGTGGTGACTTAGGACAAACGTGATCAAAATAAACAAATCAGAGAATCAAGCTGGCCTAAAGTAAAACTTTGATTTGCTCTATAATTGGCTGTTACTACAAAAAGCACTTCTCTTTTGGATACAAATTAGAACAAGGATTTAAACGGCACTATTCCATTAGCGCTTAAAACCATGGAGTTGCTGTAGAGTTAAAAGCAAGTGCAGCGACGAACAAATTACGCATTACCAAAGGCACCTTCAAAACGACAGATCATTGATAAGATTTTAAATATTTGGGCGCAAACTAGAAATAACGAGGAAGGGAAAAGGAAAAACCGCTTTGGTTCCATCTGGAACATAAATTATGCCCAAGTTTTTATGCAGTATTGACACATCAGTGAAACATTACCGAGAAATCTTCCCAGGGACGCTATGAAAATTTTAAGGAGAAAAACTATGAAACAAGCATAAGTAGAAATAAGAAAGAATTTAAAGGTTACTAGGAGTGTAGAAAAATCTCGCAAGGAATGCTGAGTAAAAAAAGTAATGAAAAGGTGAAATATTGCATAAATTTGTCGAAAACGGTACGAGGACAGCCAACTTTTGACAAAAATTGCGATTATTTCAGTTGGTGGCACAAGAGAGAATACTAGGTCCCAAGAAGGTCAAAGAGGATAAGGAGATTGTGAAGTCGTTTGGTTACCACTTATCAAAAAACATATGGAAAAAAGCATAAAAAAGGTTAATAATGAGTCGTGCCGAAAAAATCAATTAACAATGTACAGAAGATGATTTTACTTCTATTCCACACAAAAAAAAGCGTGTCAAGACACGATCTTAAGCATAACGAGAATCAGAAGGCTAAAGCTGTATTATGGGCTGCCATTAATGAAGAAAATGTGCGATAAAATTGGAAAATAATTGGATTCATCTAAGCGAAAATTCCGTAAAAACGCGGCATCTTTCTAGCGAAATTAAACAATCCTTACACCTGTTAATAACTCTTGAGTTTTGTTATTTGCAGCAACTGCAAAGCTATAAAAATAACGAATTTTTTTATGTTTTGATGCCTAGTTGTGTGACAATTTATGCCCAATGTTTCGGATCAAAATTCAAGCCCGAATACACATGCATAAACAAGTTCTCTGATCCCACAGTCGTCAGTCTTCTATGACAAAAAACTTGTGTATCATCAAGAACCATAAATCTGCTTAAAGCGCTATGGGAAATAATCGTTTGTAAGGTGTGCAATATCTAAGCAATCAAAGCCTTGATGTGAGTAAAATGCAAGATGGCTTGTGTAGCCACTTTCTGATATTACTCTAGATTTAAAATCAACTCAGTTTTTATAATCGTTTGCAAACTACTTAGTTTGATACAAATGCTGTTTAGGCTGCTCATTTACTTCAATGTTTGCCAAGATTTTTCAACGCAAATAAATTAAATAATTGCTAAGTCATTCATTTGGATTACGACCACTATAAAGAATCAATTTACAAGAGTATTTCGCCATTTATTTCTACGAAGAAAATCCAAACGATGCTTTTAAGCAGTTTCATGTAAAAAATTTAAAAAATGGAAAAAATAAAGCAATTTGACGATACGATGGACAAATGCATGCCACTAATGAATAGTAGGATGACGCATGTTTCGTAACAACAACGTGCCACGAATGCCACCTTGTGCGCCCTAAAAGACTGTTCAGGGCTGGTATCTTGTTCCTATACTTTTACCCTTTTAGGCCTGCCTAAGAGTTGGAATGTGGATCTTAGCGAATCTCTCGAATTCTGTTGTCAAGTTGGACTTCTTTCCCCTCTATCCGTCTTGTGATTATCGTCTGAAACAAATATTTTAGAGTTTACAGGCTTCGTCCCGTACTGTACTCCGTGTGCTTCGCTCGACTTGCCTCTCTCGACAACTCACAAGAAGTTCTTTTATTTCCAGGGTCGGATCCCAGCTCGAACGCTACAAAAGTCCAATGTCAATATCAAAAGCTTATCTACATAGGATTGCCAATGATAGTTAAGCTGAGCTTGGGCCTAAGTAACATTAATTTCGTACTCTGAACTTTTAAAATTGAATTTTTATAGCAATATTTTATTTTTAAAAAGGGTCGGGAGTGATATTACATCATTGTCTACGCGTCACTTTAATGCCACAGAGTTTATTTATCAGCAAACATTAGCACAGCCGTAGTTTACCTACAGAGGCTTAACACTAAAATATTTCAAAAAATTTACCATCTAAGAGCCCATTTAGACGGTTTGCTTGAGCGTAAGAACAACTCTCAATCCTAAAAGTTAAATTGAATGCACAATTAGGCCAGATTTTCAGCATAAAACAAACATGGAAAAAAATCTTTTGTGATTATGGCGAGTGAAATCGATACGGCACGAAATTTTAATATGATTTGATTTGTCATGTCTATAATTTTTCTCATTACCCATGCATTCATTTTCATTAAAATGTAATAACGATTAAAAAATAAGTGCTGACTTCTAAGGGGGTTTAAAAACAATTAACTCATATTCCGTATTTTAGTTAAGGACAGGAATTGGGAAATTCGATTTCACTTATCAAATCAATAAGGTAAAATTTTGGACTTTTAATCATCTATATAAAAATTTGTTTACATATTTAATAATTCAGAATAATGGCATTCTAGCATTTATCTAGTGAATTAAGAATGTCACGTGTGAGTTGAGCCATACGAAATCAACTAGTTTTGTCAGGCAACGTGATTAGCAGAGCTTTTAATTAAGGTTATTTTTATACAAACGTACTTTAATGTTGATGTGTTGGCTGCCTTATTTTTTGAAACTGGCGTGTTTTAGGGACATATGTGATAGACGTACCACTATCCACCAGTCGACTTTAAGTGGTTATAAAGTGCGCGGCGGTTGGTCCGAATTACGCCGGATCTTCGTTGGTCACCTTGGTTTTCTAATTCCGTGGATTTGCGGGGTAAATCCACAAGTTTTCTATTGAAATAAATTTATATTAGACTTATCATTACGCATGAAAAGCTGCGCATTTGGTGCTGCTACTTTCATATTTTCGTCCAATTTCCCGTTTTGGCCATTGCCTGTGGATCTTTTTAATCAGGGTTGTTTTCGTTTTCATTTTTGAAAGTAGCGTTCTTTTTTCTGAATATTTTCGTTATTTTTCTTAGTCTTTTCATTGTGTTTGTTTTTTTATACTCTCATCTTTTAGTTGTTACGACTGCTCTTGACCTGTTGATTCTTTTATTTGCAGGTGACTGATGGAATTAAGAGTCGGAAATCGATATCGATTAGGCAGGAAAATCGGGAGCGGTTCCTTTGGTGAAATTTACCTTGGTGAGTCATATTTTGGCCGAGCTGTGCATTTGCGCCATTTGCAGTCTTGTTTACCGAGTTTTCTTTGTTTCTTTTTATCAATAATTCACCTTCCATTACTCATGTGGAGCCATCGCTGGAATTCTTCATTTTTTGTTACAGCGAAGTCGAGACAAATTTTAATCGATATTAGACACGAAATCTGTCATCGTAAAGTCCTTCTTTATTCAAAAAATCTTTTGTTAACTAAGATCTTAAGTAATGGCTAATCATAAACCCATTTATTAATGAAATTTAACTCAAAACATAACTATAGTCTGTCTTCCACACAGTAGCTATCAGTAGGGGATACGTTGGGTTTTGTAAATATAAAAATGCATCTGTGCGTGGACATGGACGCCAATATTACGCCGTTTTACAATCATTTATCACATGTAAACGTGCTCGCGTGTGCGTGCATGTTCGTCCAAACGATGTTCACTCTATCCGTTAGTCTGCCGAATCGCAGGCCTCAATTTGCAGTCAACCGCTAGCCTCGTTTCGTAGTCGCAGCTCTGCGTTCGTGATTTTAGGCCACTTTGCTTTGCTCATTGTTTTCACAATTGTGCGTGCAGCAAAGTAGTTCATTTTGTCAGGTTAACGATTCTCGTGACAAGATCGATGATAATTGCATCGTCACAGTCACCGCCTGCGCTTACTTGTTCGGTTGGTGCAAATAGCAAAACAGTGTAAAGTCTGTACCAGTAAATTATTTTGGAATTGAATAATTTTGTTTTTGAAAGGTAAGGTTATTCTATGTGCCTGGGAAGCTATTAGATTTGATCAGCGTGGGTGCTTGACAAGTCTACTTGGCTATCGCATTTAGCAGTTTAGTCGCTTCAACTGACGCTACACCTTATAACCCCATCGCCAAATCCTGCTGATTTAAATGAGTATGTCATTGGCTACTATTCGGTGCAAGGAGATCTGTGCATATGTGCACGGTTATACTGTGGACAAGAAAACACTAACAGACAAGCTTGTTCGCCAATTCGCATAGCCTAAGCATGTCTGATCCGAATCGATTTCCACCCTTTGATGAATGCGGCTCATAAGTGACCTAGTCATCTTTGATGTCATTTGCCTATGGGCGTGAAAAAATACCACAATTTTGTGTGCGCATATCTAACTTGTAGTAAATTCTTCTAGTTTGCTCTAATGTGCAAAATCGATGAAGTGCTGGAAACCGACTTCGTTTAGAGCTATTCCTTAGAATTGCATTAGTCATGCCTTTTTTACCGGCACTAGTCAGTTCACGTGGTGTTGCTTCAATCGATGGACATGATTTTGAAACTCCCATTTGATTGTGCTTTTCTGCGTTAAAAGGATCCACAAATAGGTGTGACCCAAGGTTTGAATTAGATCTCTGTTAGTACGAACCAAACATTCGCGGGCTGGGAACGGTAGAGTTTAATTGTGCCCCCTCCCCTCATACCTTGTGCCTCCGCGCTCACAACCCACACGGCCTCTCGTGGCAACAGGTCATGCGAACACTGAGTCATAACGGTAGCCCATCACCCGTGTCATTAATCTCGTTCACACCTGGACACGATGCAGCTGAGGCGATTTGGATTGCGTTTAACTACGATCAAATCACATTTGATCAACCTTCATGTCGAGCAGCGTGTACAGGATCCGTCTCAAAAGCTCAGCGGTTGTGCCCTATGACCACCCCCTAAAAGGTCTATGAATTTGTAAGTAAAACGAGTCATCATCTTCCTACCCAACTTGGTTACCCCCTCAACCCCCCTTCCCTTTTTGTCTGCTCCGGAAATTCTAGTTGCAATTCGAAAGTTCCCGGTCGTTAGCCTGGCCTTCAACTGTGCTTGAAATGTTAACCCCTACCCACGCATCTTCCTTTTACGCATTCGTCGACAGCGTTTCGTGTGTGTGTACTTCATTGTTTGGACCGTGCGTGGGTTCTGCCTGTTGGCTTTGAGCGGCGATGGCGACGACAACGGCGACTTCGAGGTTTGTTTACACGGACGCACCTGCATACACGTGTGTGTGCGTGCATGCGTCCGTGGGTACCGCAGAAGTGCACTTGGTGTGTGCGCCCGCGTGTTCCACGCGAAGGTTTACGCGCACAAATCGGTGTGAATGTGATTAGGTAAGCCCACAGGGCGCCTGGTCGATTTCCCTGGTGTCAGTGTGTGTGTGTGTGCACCCACCCTCTCCTGCTTAGTCAGTGGTCGTCATCGTCCGTGTCGCTCCCATCTTTCATGGCTTGTTTCTTTCTGTCCCCGGTGTACTAGATTGCCATCACAGTTTATCTTATGTCCGAGCTACGCCATTCAGGTACTGTGTGCGTCTCTTAATGGTTCGACAACACGTCTCTAGTGCGCGCCTTTTTGTCAGAAATAGCTGTGCTGGTGCTTTCGCGCGTGTGTGTGTGTGTGTGTGTTTAATTCATCGAAGCCCGTTCACTAGGTGGCTCAACCAACTTGTTCTGTGTTTACAAAGCAGCGACTTCAGACGTGCACCAAGGCGTTAGGGTGGGGCTGTGGTTTTTACCAGCTGAGGTCGTATGCGAGACAAGGTATGAGGTAAGGGGTCGATTAATTAGTCAGGTGTGGAGGCGATAGGCGTAAATAAACAAACTTCACCACTGCTGCCTTTACAGATTAATCAGCTTCACTGGTGGTATTGGTGCGGCACTATATGACACAAGAAGTGGACTTCCGCAGTCCACAAAGACTATATCTTTTGACCACCAGATCTTGTCGTTTGAAGTGCCTGACACTTCATGGGGCGTTCTGTAGATTTCCTGTTCTTCGCGTTGCAAAAATATGCATATTTTTGATTTTTAAGATAACTTTTTCATCTGATAAGTAGGCATATCTATGGTAATCAAAGTTGCCAACTTAAGGTCGTAGCCAGTGCGCGATTGCCTGATTTTATATTAATTTTAACCTCGAAATGTAACCCCTGTTCCCTTGGTGGACCATAACCTCACTGAACGCACGTCCGACCGTGAAAAGTGACGTGACTGGCAGTTCTACGTGGGCCTTTAAATGAGACTATGTCGACATTCCTCTTAACTGTATCACCAGCCACCCGCAGGACTGCATATTCACATCACACCGCCAGCTCTGTAGTCAAACTAGGTGTTGTGTGGCCATTAGGTTTGATTGCTGGAACACATGTGACTGTTCCACACTTGTTGCCTGAGAAAATTTCCTAACCTGCATCTCGCGTAAATTAACACGTTGAGGCGCTCGGCGTTTGAAGGTGCGTGCGACATCCACTCGTGGTCGTGTCGTCATGACTACTCGCCTACTCGGAGATCTGGCTTGCTCGTCGTTCCTAAGAGTTTACGATCGAGTGGTACGCCGTCCATTTGATTGGTTGCCTCCAGTGTCTAGGTTGTCTGAGCCTAATTTTGCGTCACATATAGGGATCATGCACAACCCCCGTGAGTCTCCTTCATCTAGCCGTTGATTGGTTCCACGTTTGTCACAAACATCCATGAAAACCATGTAGACTGGGTTTATCACGCCATCATCAGAAGTTGTAGGAGTTGCTGCCTGAATGTGTAGGCCCAGTTACGCTACTCAGCTGTGCAGAGAAAAGAAGAGTACCCTACGTGACGGAAGCACCTTTTTTTCTGTTCAAAGCCCTCGTAGGTGATCTTGTGAGGCTCACGGTGCTGTAGCAATTCAAGGTGAAGGGTCTGTGTGTGGAGGGTCATCCAGATGTCACTCTACCTGCCGAACTGGTTACCAACGTCTCTTCGGGAAGTTTTTCCGTTTCTAGGACCTCTTGTAACTCAAATCTCCAGTAATAAACACTCGGCACCACCGTAAGCCGCTTCTTTGTGCGTGAAATAAAACTGCACTGGAGATTCTGAGGTGTAATGGGTGGTTGCAGTCGTGCAACTACACATGAAGGAGAGGAAATTTCCACGGTTTCACACGTTGCCTTGTTGAATCGATTTAAGAGCTGAAAGTACGGGAACTGCGTATTTGCCTGGTGCAAACGCAAGGAAACACGACACCGACTCATCGAGCAAGTTCAAGAGCGCATTTTTATAACAATGAGCCGTGTGGAAAAGTCATGTAGGCACGCAAACAACTTCTCGCAGCTTTTGCCGCGCTTTCATGTGCACCTTTTCAAGTCATTCCGCAATAAGTGGTTTCTTTCTTCATCCTTCGGCGGTACCAGGCGTGGTTTCCTTGATGAGTAAAGGAAACGAATCGGCCTAATTAAATGACAACCCCTTGAAGATGACAGCTTCTGTGTACTTGCATCATGCTTTTGAGACTCGTGCACTGTACTCTTGCTTCAATTTCAACTCAAAAATCGCCGTATCCTCATTAACACTTTTGAATGCTACGAACACCTGGCCAATGACGTATTCGTGGACGACCAGCTGCCAGACCTTACCTCGAGGGTAGGTGGTTCCATTTGTCCAACTGACATCCGGCCGTCTATTAAATCCATGTGGCTGCCCCCCCTCTCACCCCAGATGTGAAACCGCCACGATTCGAGGACGTGCACTCGGTCCGAACGAGGGTCATTTGCGCCATCAAGTCATGTGGTACTCTCATTCTGATGGTGTGCTGGTGACATGTTTATGTTGTGTGGCTCTTCTATCATCGACCGCACTCACTTTTGCCCGTTTTGCGAGTCCCAATCACTTTTTTTCCTGCACCACGTAGTCGTGAGGTAAACTGTTTGCTAATGTGCGACAGCCGTGTGCACGCGCGTCAACCAGTCCTTTGAAGAAGCCTTTACTGCTCATCTCACCAGGGTCTTCTCTCGTTTGTGGCTTTTTGCGATTTTGATATGTCTCTAAATTGTTGAAGTTAACTGTTCTTGGAAGGCACCTAATTCATCAATTAACCTCTTCTGTACTCTTGAAGCTAGTTTGTGCAGAATGAGCCAGTCCCACCGACAACCACAGAATTCGCGGCAGATCCACCGTCTGCTTAGCGATTTTCAAACGAAATCGAGAAAAGTCACTTGCGACTTACCCTCGGTGGCATTCCTCACTATCCACTGGTGCGTCAAACAACGCCTTAATGAACGTGGCTCCATCACCTTCACGTCTGCTCCCATCGTCATATCGTCAAGTGTTCTTTTTCCTGCGTCTGTTTACGCTGCCTTGGTAACATCGTCAACAATGGTCCAACAGCGAGGTTTTTTGTGCATCCACGTGCTTGCATGTGTATCCGAACGCTCCACAACGAACCCATTCGTTTTGCTTCACCTCGAGGTGTTGAGTCGGACGGACGCAAATGCGTAACTTCTGGGTTGCATTCTGCAGCTAGCGTGACTGGCCCACCTCGACTTCACCCCCCGGTTGCTATGACAGTGGTGGAAAACACGCCGAGTTTTGATCGATGCGCAGCGGTGTTTGTGCACATTAGTTACCGCGGGCACAAGTCCTCCCCAGACCAACAAATGCAGCGTGTTTTTAGCTGTAAATTCGACCACTACACTCAACATCTCTTAAAGCTTTTGTGCCTCCTTACTACATTTCACCGCGCCTACTGTCGGCTGCTTACCAAGCAAATCGCGTTTTAGCTGCGTTAGTTGCGAGAGAGTGGCACCAAAGGAGGACAGTTTGACGTTCCACTATTCGCGTTTGTGACCGTGGCTCTATTTTTGGATGCATCTTGCACGATCTGTGCATGTGCACTTTGTAACCCACGAAACCTTGTTTGTATCACTGTTCGGCCGTTGTCCGGTTGCGCTTCATTTAGGGCCTTTCGCCCCTAAACTTCGTGTGTGTGTGTGTGGAATTGATCTTTTCCTGATAATCAACAACCAATCCCATCCCACTTTCTGGTCGTCATTGCACAGTAGTCGTCGCAACTAAGTTACATGAAACGCACGTGATCGGTCCAATAACGATCACGCACCAGGGGTCAACTCAACTTCTTGGACAGCCAGGCGTGTCCATTGGGGGAGCTGGTTTGGGCAACTATTAATCCTTACGGCAATCGTCTTTATTGAAAGATGCAAAAATGGTCTAACTAGGTTCATCCCCGCGGGGTTCAACTTGGGACCAGATCAAACTTCCACAGGCCTAGTTCAAGTTTGGGTATCCTCTCGGGAAGACTGTTTACATTAGTTAACCATCCCTGGCAGTAGGGGAACGTCTGTTCTGTGAAAACAGTAACCCGTCTTCCTCAGATATCAATTGTGTTTAGGTTCTCGTGGTGTCCATATGTTGAAGACCAACTTTGTTATGTAATTAATCCCGAAAAGTCTGCTAGCGTGTCTACGCGCGAATACGAAACCGAGAAATTTTATTGCAGGATATCTTTCCTTCCATCAGCACCGGTCACTCCGATTCGCGAACCGCTCTTTACGACTGCTTGCTTAGACGCGTCCAGCCGAATTGCGTTTATGGCGGGTTGTTTTCAGCTGGCAGAGTGCGCGTGGTACGTCGGATTGGAGTCTGTGAAGTTACCCCAGATTGGAAAGTCTGTCGTGCGTTGTGTCTACGTGTGTGTTTGCGCGTTGCCTTGCATAGCTGATTACGACGTGGCAATCACGTGGAATTCGCTGGGTCGATGTTGCCCTCCCATTGTCCTGTCAATGACGTCAATGGCTAGTGTCCAGTTCTGAAACATCACGTTTCCTCAGTCAAATCATTAATTTCTTTCCCCAAATAGTTTATTTGACCGTTCTTGTGTTCTCTGTGTGTGTGTGTGTTTTGCGTTGGCATGGTTTACACAAGATTTTAAATGTGCCTCTAATGTAGACAAGTGAACTCTAATTTGTTAAACTAAATCATAACCTCGGGCGCATGTTGGCGATGCAAGTGTTCGTTCCTAGTTTTTATTTCTGCTTTGAATATTTGTTTACCCACCAACTTTTGTTTGTGCAATCGTTGCCGGTTAACCGTTTTCTGTCTCCCAATTAGTGATTTATTCCACACGCACAAGCACACCCACACACGACTGTTTGCGCGCCAAACTCGTGTGTGTGTATTACGACAAAAACGACGCGCTCTAGGACGCGCTCTGCTAAGCAGCCAGTCAAATTCTCCACACTGAAATCGGACAGGTGTGGTCGGTGTCTGAATTTGTGTTTACTTCCACTGCCACCATTCGAGGGGGGGGGTTGTGCTGACTTCTCCCTCCACAAGATGTGGCTGTCTTGTCATCGATCGCAGGCGGCGTTGCGATTCGCTGTCAACCCTCCCGTATGGGGATCTAACTAATGAGCAGCTGTTGCGGTCAGTCACAGCATGCCTCGTTGCATCCACTACCGAAGCCTCTTTGATCTGGGTTCGCAGGTGCAATCTCCCACCAACTAGCGATTTTCCAGACGTCCTCACAGCGCTTATTTCCGCCGATGTGATCGCGGTTTTTGCCGTCAACGCCTGTGCGTGTGCCGCACACGCGTGTTAAAAATACTTTACAACCTCCTCTGGCTTCCCCCCTTACTTCTTGGCGTGCAACCGTCGTCAGGGCGATTGTACGCGACGGCTCAATAAAAACACATTCATAAATAAATCATGCTTCAACAAACTTGTTATGTAAAATATGTATTTCGATCCCGGGCAATTGCTTTTGTTGAAACCCGATGAGAATGAGGCGGTAATGGCAGTTCAAGCAAGTTGTGCTTGTGAACTAGACTGCGGGAGTTCAGGAATCACAGTCGTGTGCAATGTCTGCTTACCGTGGCCATGGCCAAGTTGCAAATTAACAAATGTGAAATTTTTTGTCCCAAACCACGGAAACTGGCGCAACCCCCTCTTGTAACTTCCTATTTATTTATGCCCGGGATATGTCTCTTGATTCCCAGTCGCTTGCTGTCTTTCCCAAATCATTTATCACGCAAACTCCACCCCCTTCTATACCCTAACTAACTCGTCAATTAATCACGTTTTTTGTTTTAGTCAAGTTCAGCTTAGTCATGGCGGACTGCACCGAGAATGCAGGCCATGGCTATTCCAGAACACTCCTCATAGGCGGTATCTTCAATTAGTAGCCTAAGCGCCCACGCACGAACGTTATATCGCCCAAATTGACACTCCTTTCACCAAGTTGAAAAGTCGTGCACGAAGCTATAGTCATGATTTCGTAGCTGAGGTTGTCAGTGAGCGGGGTTACGCAATATCCCCCACGTGGCCACTTTCGACGCTTTCTTTCTCTTATTCACTTCTTTGTCTTCCTCCAGGGACCGATATCTCCGACAACCACGAGGTGGCCATCAAGTTGGAATGCGTCAACGCCAAGCACCCCCAGTTGATCATCGAAGCAAAGATCTACCGGCTTCTCCAAGGTGGATGTAAGTCTCTCCACCCCCCCCCCCCCCCCCCCCCCCCCCCCCCC
>UXSR01005776.1:0-15091 GCA_900604375.1 Mesocestoides corti
TCGCCTTGCTCACTACCGTCACCAATATGGCTGCCGCCTGTCATTTCGCTGCACCACAGTAGCAACGGATAATGGCGTAGACATATTGGACACCGGCTTTAGCCAATCCTCTGTCTATCTGTGTTTCAATGGTATGCGAGGAAGTGATGCAGCTAACCAGAGAAAGACACGAATGAGGAGCAGTATATAATAAGCGGCGTGGCCAGCGTGGTAGACTCGGATGGAAGGCGCCTGACGTGTGGCTCTGGCTCGTGATTGGTCAGTAAAGCCTGTTCTGTTGTACCAGTCTTTTACCTATTAGGGCTCGGGTATTCAACACTAAACCACTCTGCAATGGGTCCTGGCCATTGGGCACCAAATGAAGGAACGGGTTTGGGGGAATTGACAAGTTTTGTTGAATATTGACTTCGCCTGTAGCGGACTGCTTTGTCTGATGCATATAAGCTAAAACGCGTGCTCGATGCTCTCAGCGCATCCAGTAGTAATCATGACTGAATGATAGGCACCTGGTAATAACTGCTCGATCTGTCAGTAAGTCATAAGGTAAGACGTTTAAATGTGTATCGAAGCAGGTGACATCATGAAGAGAACCTTCCAAGGTGCATTTTTTAAAATTTCAACAGCTAAGTCTTGCAAACACTAAAATTGACAGCCTGCTTCAGAGATGACACTAGCATGTGGCCAGCAATCGCGACTACTGACATCAAAAAATGCCTACAGGAGGGTAGGCTTTTACTCAGACACGAAGATCAGATGAAACCTATAGTCCCGATGAGTCTGGGTCATTCCGGATGATGCAGTGACTATGCGCCTTATTTGTGCACTCGCGTACATCAAACGTTGCCATTTTTGCGGGCGTCTTTGAGAGCGTTTTGAAGTGCCTTTGAAAAATAATACAAAATTCTCACCTACAGTTCGCAGAACTTCCACACCAGAGTCTTCAGATCATCGCCCGCTAATTGAAGCACGCTTTCATCCACTTGACAGGCTGCCTTCGAAGCTATTGTGACAGTTTTGGTTGATCGAAACCTGTCAGAGATTGAACACCTCTTGCTTAAGTTATTGCTATTTCAGTCTTATTCTCAGAAACCGGTCTTCCATGCATTTTAGCTGATACAGTGCAGCAGTTTGAGCAGCTGGAGTTACGGCTTTAATCTGTTAATTTCAAATCCTAGTATTCATTTTGAGCTTCGAGATTGCTGTCTTTGTATGAATAGATAAGCGACAAATAGTTGAGACCTCGAAGCTGGGCCTACCATTTTCGCTTTCCACGAAGCAAGACGCTGTTGTGTGAGCTTGTCAGAAGAGGTATCGTTAATGTGATCAGTGGGTCGCAACCACCATTTATTATTCCGATAGTAGACTAAACAAAATTATGGCTTGTTAAAAACAGCGGTATATAAACTTGTCGGAGTCACGATGGTCTATAAAGATGGCAAAGCAATCTGCCTCGAAATCATGTGTGAAAAACCTTCATAAAACCGCGTTGTGGGAATATCGTTTTGGCATTTAATTTCTAAGGCCAGGATTTCGTGAGATGATGCATTGGTTAGGCACGCCGCCTCTCGACCAAGGAATTTTTTGAGCGTTTTTAATAATTTGACATTAATCAAGCGTCACTGCTTGTGGTCGCACAAAAAAATGTCAGTTACTAACACCTTCTGCTGATTATTCCTATGTGTAGAACCTCAACACATCAAAGCACATGTTTAGGAGCTAAAATCTCATTAAATAACTTATCAGTTTATTTTAAACAGAATTCTAAAGTGTTTTAAGAGGTTTTATTTGATTCTTGTCAAGCAGACTCGCCTAATTTCAGTCGAAGTGATAATTAGAACTCCATTCGTTGTATTATTGCAAATGCTTCCAAATCCAAATATATGGTGGAGTGGGCTATTGTTGTTGGCATTCTATTAAGGCATGTCTTTAATTGGTGTCTCGTTTGAAATCCCACTTATTACCCTTAACATAACTTGGACAAATATTTAGACTGTGGGTTTGTACGGAGACAAAACCAGCTGTCAGCGAAGATACATCAGTCATGCAGTAGCGTCCGGATTTCCTTCATACGCAGACGTCCCATTTCCCTGAAAATTGACATTTCGTATTTTTCTGCATCCACCTGATAAAAGAAATCATGCAAAAGAACATCAGAACACAATCAATTGATCTGGATCAAGCTAAGATAAAAATCCCATTGGCCAAGATATCGTGTGTCAGTACCTGAGAAGTCGAATATGATGCTAAAAACGAGCCGATCGATAGATGGTGATGGAGGGGTAACTACGGGGCCATTATCCGCCTTGAGCAGACACAGCATCACGATTGCTTACCAGGTACACGACACAGGGGTCGGCATATGAAGAACATGGGCCATTCCCAAACTAACAATTTCTGAGCCTGAGGGTCATGGGAGTGAGAAGTTGTCCGATCAATTTTCACTGGTTGGTGATTGGTTGAGACGAAGCAGCTAATGTTGCGAATCTTTAACATGATTTCTTGGGCAGGAAGATTTATTTGCACACAATCAAACTTGGATAAATTATTTCTTCAATCGCAGGCATCACTGTTAGGGCAAGTTCTCTACTTACTTATTCAGGTATACTTTAATGCATTAAAAAGACTTACGGCATGCCAAACAAAACAGGCCAAATTTGTCATCCACGTGAAAACGCGACGTCAGTAAGCATGGTAAGGCAAGGTACCTGATTCGAAATCCACCACTGAATATCGCAGGAACACTCTTCTTGCTCGCAAGATTCTAGACATCACCGATGAATTCCCCAAACCGCACAACACCCACACAACTATCTCAACAAAACGTCCAACCATCACAAATTAATCCGCAAATAGCAATGTGTTCAATAAATCAAAGCAGAAATGGCGGAAACTGCAAGATTGTGGGAGTCACTTCACACTCATGGATGAAAACAGGTCGGTGAAAGATTCCGGAGATATATCCGTAAGATCAACAACTTCAACCAGGTGCTTGAATACGCAAAAAAGAATATTGTCATCATGGATTCTCTCAGTATTGCTGACCCACTTCGAAGTTGCTCGCCACTTCGACTCCTGCCTCACGTCATGGAGGCGGCAATCGGTGAGAATGAAGGCGAGATACTGGAATTCACTTCAAGAAATAAGCCCCACGTCTGAGGCAAATCTCTCAAAACTGGCTGCTATCACGGACCCGCAGGAGTTCAAGATATTTTTGTGAATCGCGTTTATTTACACTCCTTAATACGGTTACACTGCTTTTTGCAACACGTTGCCAGCCGCGCGGCTCATCACCTCCTAAATCATTCGCACGAATATTTATCTTGCATTACCCTCACACCTAGTTCTCGCGGTTAGTCCATTTATGACTCACACATCTAAGCTATAAATACACACGCAAAAGCTAATCACGCCACCAACGCGGTTGAGCTCGGATGTGAACGGTTGTGTCCACGTCATCTCCGATCATCTTCATCGTGGGAATCAGGGAAGCGTAATCGAACCAGGGTTGATTCCATGACCCCGGCGTGGTTCAAGACCTCATCCTGGGGCCCACTACAAGATGCCTGTTTCTTGATGCGCACGCAACTGTCTAAAATGTTCCCAAGTTTTCCCTGGTAAGTATGAATTCGATAAAGATGGTGGAGATGTCATCTGAATGCATGGTACAACTAAGCAACTTCTGTGTTGGGCTCATTGATTTTCAAACATTCATGTACGACGATGTGCACATTTTTAAGCACAGCGAAAATATACCGCCGTAGAAGGTAATGCTTTGGGCTTTATTAACTAAACCAACCCGATTTTGAGAAACTGAATGCACCACGAAATAATGATGAAACAAACATGAGTCGTTGTTGTCACGAAAAGGCTCGCCATCTTGTTCATGAATATCCCGAAACTGACGACAGATTCCACAGTGCTACATGTCACACTAATCATCGGAAAGTTGTCAAAGTGACTCCCTGCTGTATATGCTCCACACCAACGTCGCTCCTGCGCTCCTGTCGGACAACACCACACCGTGAAAAGCGACGATTACGATCCACGTGGTGAACTAAGCATGAGGCTCAGGTCGAGATATTCGCACCGACACCGCAGTCGGTCGATAGGTTCATAGGACTTGCAGCCACTGCTCAACTGTTTGCAATGGTCTTGCATTTAAAAAAAGGAAGAAAATACGCTTAATCATCCACCACGTGTAAAGGTGCTATATTTTGAGTTTCTTCCGCCATGTCCTTATCTCTGTGTTACTGATCGTGGGCTAGTTGATGAGTCTAAGCCAAGTTTGTCACCTATAAAACAAAGTTGACCACTCACATGGATGACAGTCAAGGAAGGTAATGAAGGTTTCAATCATGATGCAATGGACTAAAGTAACTACTAGGCAGCCTTATATTTAATTCAAATGCCTGTGCAGCTTTCTCCTTTATCGAATTGTGGTGATTTTTCGTAATCATCTATTGTTGTCTGGTTATTTTGGACATTCTTTCTACGTCCAAACTGATTTCAAATGAGTCCAGTTTCCACAAGGAGCACTCCATCTAACTTCACCTTATTTTCGAAATATACCTTCGATTTGGGATATCAAGCCGTCTTGGTTGTTAAACAGAATAATTTTGAAGTGTCTAGCGCTCTTTACCGAGCATTTTTATTGAAGCTCTATTTGACGTCAATGCTTCTGTTGTGGGCATCTAGGTGTGAGGATAATGCAAGCTAAATATCCGTGTGAATTAGGGGGAGATGAGGATCCGCGCGACTGGCGACATGCTGCGAAAAGGGGAACCCTATGTCGGAGGAAGGAGCAACCGGTTTAAGGATTGTGAATAAACACGATTCACAACAGCGGGACCGTGATAGCAGCCAGCTTTGAGAGCTTCTTTCTTCAAATTCTCGTCCCATACTCACAGATTGTCGCCTCCATTACGTAAAGCAGGAGTCAAAATGGCGAGCTACGCGGCTGCAAATTTCCTACTGACGTCGTGTTTTCACGTGGATGACAAATTTGGGCTGCTTTATTTGGCATGCCGTAAGTATTTTCAATGAATTAAAATAAATTTGATTATGTAAGTGGAAAACTTACCTTAACAGTGGTGCCTGCGATTGAAGAAATACATTTCTGAATAAGAATGCGTGCCAGCAAATCCTTCTGACCAAGAAATCATGTTAAAGAATCGCATCATTAGCTGCTTCGTCTCAACCAATCACCAACTATTAAAAAAATTAATTGAATGCATATCAAGATGTTGGTTCCATGAATAGAGCAGCTGTTGACAGCCACGTCCTGAGCTCACTCATGTGGTTGCAGCCCAAATATGTGAATCTGTGAATGGTGTGCAAATGTGACATGCCACTGCCATGCCATCGTTCGATGCTGCCTAGCAGTTCTGCCCATAAACATGCCTCAGTCGGTATCGGAAATTCTTCAAGCAAACAAATTCGTTTGCCCTACTTGATGCTTTAGGACATCAAGTAATTCTTCTGATCACCCTTAGCAAACCTATTGTCAAATTTTCTGTCGATGACAATGTTTAAAGATTTAACTGCGGTTACACTATTTTTTGTGCCCCGAGGAGCACTCCATCTAACTCAACCCTGTTTTCGAAATATGCTTTCAAATGAAAACAGCATAGTCCAGTCTCATTTTGTCCGCACATTCACACCAAGGCGAATTTAGTAAGTCTAGTCGGTCATCCGTAGATGGCAGACCAGAATCGTACGTGGTTCGGCCTCTTTGGATGTTAATGCAACACCAACTTGATTTGGGGGGGGGACAAATTGCGCTCTCAATCGGCGAGATGGGCAACAGTGGACAATGAAATTCATGCATGCATAACAAGAAAATGGATACAAACAACACTTTCGATTTTCAACATGAATAATCTGTCCGCATCATCAGTGGAAAAAGAACTACCACGGACTGTAACCGACAGCGATTTCAAGACGCGTATGTCATCAACTATGAAAGCGTGAGGGGAATGAGTTCACACGTACCAAGCACAACGTGAGAACATTCTGGCAGTTGCCAAGCGAACAAAATGTAGCACCTTTACAAGTGGTGGATGATTAAGCGTATTTTCTTCCTTTTTTTAAAGGCAAGACCATTGCAAACAGTAGAGCAGTGGCTACAAGTCCAGTGAACCTATCGACCGACTGCGGTGTCGGTGCGAATATCTCGACCTGAGCCTCATGCTTAGTTCACCACGTGGATCGTAATCGTCGCTTTTCACGGTGTGGTGTTGTCCGACAGGAGCGCAGGAGCGACGTTGGTGTGGAGCATATACAGCAGGGAGTCACTTTGACAACTTTCCGATGATTAGTGTGACATGTAGCACTGTGGAATCTGTCGTCAGTTTCGGGATATTCATGAACAAGATGGCGAGCCTTTTCGTGACAACAACGACTCATGTTTGTTTCATCATTATTTCGTGGTGCATTCAGTTTCTCAAAATCGGGTTGGTTTAGTTAATAAAGCCCAAAGCATTACCTTCTACGGCGGTATATTTGCGCTGTGCTTAAAAATGTGCACATCGTCGTACATGAATGTTTGAAAATCAATGAGTCCAACACAGAAGTTGCTTAGTTGTACCATGCATTCACATGCCACCTCCACCATCTTAATCGAATTCACATTTACCAAGGACAACGTGAGAACATTCCGGGCAGTTGCCAACGCATCAAGAAACAGGCGTCTTGTAGTGGGCCGCAGGATGTGGTCTTGAACCACACCGGGGCCACGGAATCAACCCTGGTCCGATTACACTTCCCTGATACCCGCGATGAAGAAAAAGACCGGAGATGACGTGGACGCAACCGTACACATCAGATCTCAACAACTTTGGCGCTGTGGTTGGCGTTTGCGTGGGTATTTATAGCTTAGGTGTGTGAGTCATAGATGCACTAAGATCGAGACCTAGGTGTGAGGATAATGCAGGATAAAAATTCGTGCGAATGATTCAGGAGGTGATGATCTGTGCTGCTGGCGACATGCTGCGAAAAAAGGGCAGAGCGATCGGATTAAGGGGTTGAATAAACACGATTCAAAGTCTTCCATTTGGCTAATTGGGAAATTTTGTGCAAACAGCAACATCCAAACACAGATGTCGACTTGAGACGCTCAAACTACTCATAAATCTTAGTGGATAAATAATTGGCTGCTTGAACGCATGGCATCACTGCGAAAATATTTATTGTCGGCCGACTTCGTCCACTAAACAATGCCTTTGGAATGGTTATGTTTAGCTGGTTTGCACTGCATTGAGCTGATAGTCCACTAAGAGCCAACCGCAATTTCGACTGTCGTGTCAGAATATATTTACATGGTAGTAGTTCTGGGATGCTGGAAATGATGTCGGGCGCATCTACCTAGCCTTTCACCTTATCCACAATAGTGATAATAACTCGGCTGGAAATTTCATACTGACGTCGTGTTTGCACGTGGATGACGGGTTTGGCCTGCGTTGTTTGGCATGTCGTAAATCTTTTAGATGCATTAAGATAAATATAAGTAAGTGGGAAAATAAAATTAACAGTGGCGCCTGTGTTTGAAGGAATACTTTTCTGAATTAGAATGCGTGCAAACAAATCTTTCTGAAATCAGAACAAACTTTTAAAAACATGGATTTTTTAGATTCGTCTGGGTGCCAGAACTACATCAAATTTTGATTTGGAATTTACGGATTTAATCGGAAATTCTTTATGCAAACAAACTCGTTTGCCCTACTTGATGTTTTAGGACATCAAAAAGTTGCATAATTTCCATTTTTTACAGATTGTTCAGAAATTAGAAAAATTTTTTAACAGCATGGCTCTCTAGTTTATTCAGGGCTCCAGAACAGCCTCAAATTTTGAAATAAAATTTTCGGCTTTTAATCTGTGGCGAGCAACAAGCCAGCACAGTTGGCATTCGTGAGCGATCACAATTCAATCGATTTTTCGTGAATGCACTGAAGTGGACAGACAGCCACCGCGCGTGAGTGATGCGTGTACGCTTGCCCGTCTGTATCAATGACTCACCCTATTTCTTATTGGGTCCTGTTAGCAAAGACTAGTTACTTGGCTTGACTTGTCTGTCGTGACGCAAATAAACGATCGTGTTCTCCGTCGCCTCTTTTGTCTTCCCCCTTCTCGGGTTGTTACCTGCTGTTAACTATAGGCTGATATGGTAGTGCTTAACTCAGCTACTACAAATCTAAATTCAGGCAGAGGATATTTGGAATTAAACCCTTAACACTTGCCCCAAAATCCCGAAATATGTTCTTTACTAAGATGTTAAGAACTGTGTTAATGTTTGATTTAGCAATGAGCTCTGACGTAATGAAGTCACCGATACAAGGATGTGTTAAAATGATTGCTTTTACACGAGGTCCGCTTCAGGATATTGATTCAACAGCCGACTCTCCCAGCGAATTTAAAATGACGCTTATTTGCGTATAAACGTTGCTGACAACCCAGCTAGTCATTATTCGGCAGGAGTTCCCTCATAATCCCTGTTACGCAAAACAAAAGTTGCAAACTCCCTTGAAGAAGGGCATTTCGCTCAGCCCCAACGATTATTGGGGCGTCATGACAAGGAAGCCATGGAAACCGGGAACAGTTATGGGTAAATTATACAACGGAGGTGGTGTATTGAACCTCACTAGATAGGAAACCGCATAGGCCTGGCTCATTTGTTTTGCGATAACACGGATGCTTGCTAAGCTAAACCTGACTTGATAACTCATAACCAGGGCTGACACAACTCGCTGAGAACTCTCACTTAGAATACAAGTAGGGTGTGCTCGATCGGCACTTGGGACAATCGAGTCAGCAATGTCGTAGGGGCAGGCGCAGTTTGTGTGTGCTCATGGCGGCTCCGTTGAACCACATTAGATGAAATAAATTGACGGCGCATTGCATTCTGTCAAAGTGCTTAACTTCACTACTTCCACTAACCTAATGATGCAATTGCTCCTGAGTACAAATTACAGGGCAGAAGTATCGTTTGGGAATCGTTGAGTTTGAATCAGCAAGGCCCTATTTTGCGGTACTCTTGCCTAAGTGGTCCACTGATTCATAAAACGCACACTTGTAGGGTACTATTACTGAAATCCATTCTACCATGCTATTTGCATCTTAAGACCACTTTTACCAACTACTGTGGCTTGTTGTTGGTGTGGTTGCCAAATTGGCCAATTAGTCCCTAACGAGTACCGGTTCCCACCTCAAATCGATTCAGAACATTTGGTGATCAGAGCAAAATGATTTCGAAGAACCTCAAATGTCCCAGTCGATTACTGGCTTGAGGACCCCAATCGACACACTTGATGGCATTCAGGTGCGTTTCTATCAATCCGATTCTAAACGAGAACAGGCAACTAAGACTGTAAAGGTCGTCAGCAGTGAATTGCCTTTTTAATGTAACGTAACACACTTCATCACGCATCATCTTACAGTGGAATCGAATGGAAAATTTACATTTCATTGCAGAGATCATATTCTATCCACAGTGGTTAAGGGAATCTCAGTTACACGCCGGTTGCAGTGCTTGAAAACGCAGCATCGCCTATGTGGCTTCCTTGAGACATGTCTTTCAGGAAACAACGCGATCGCAATGTAAATTCAGTAATCCATGAAATCTGATAAAAGCAAAGTGACGTACATTTGATTCGGACCTCAGCACAAATTCCAGCAGGATTTCCCCTTCATCAGTGGAAAAAGTACAATCAGAGACTGAATTCAGCAGCAATTTGAAGACGCGCATATCATCTCAACTATGGACGTGTGGAGGGAATGAGTACACAACTGCAATAACATAACCCAACTTGTCCGTTTGCCATGAACTCAAACAAGACCAGACTAGGTAAACATCGCAGAAAATACAAATTCTTGCATTATATTCGACAGCATTAATGTACACGATTTCAATTAGCTTCCAAATTCCGAACTAATGGAAATCTCAGCAATACCTTGGCCAAGACAGTTAGACGATCGGCAAATTTGCAATGGTTGTCAATCTCCCACCGAAAGCTTGTTTATCAGAAGAAGAATTTTTCTTTGAAAACTTCAAGGGAGCATTGCCGGAATATGCCTTGTCTAGGTCCAACAATCAACGTCTACTGGTCACGATCGTACTCTCCAGAGGCTAGTTGAAAGCCGCTCACGATGTGCTCAGTAAATCCGCAACCCCTAGTAACAATGACTCGACCATTGAAGTAGGCAACTCCTGAGCTAACGCGGACTTGTATCATTGGAGCAAGCACACACCATGACCACTCGTCGTTTTCTTGTGTGCAGGCTGTAGGCATCTCGGCTGCGCATTCGGAAACAATCCATCTAACTCCACCATCCCCCTCGTCACCCCAACACCGGGGACGACGACAGACGCGGTTCTTGAATGTGGTGTGGGTATGTCCCGAAGCAGTGTCCACCTTCTTAGGGATACCAATAAGTACGACGATTGTCAGCAGGGCGGGACGCAGTGCACTGTCACCTCGCGAGGTTCACAAACGACTTCTTTTTTTCATATTATTTAAGCTCAATGACGTTAATGGAATAACATCAAATCCAGGTCACTTTGGGCCTCCATCACCTGTATCATATTGGAACAATAATCGACCCCTATAGACCCTTAATTGACACATCAAAGTCTTTTCTTCAACACTGCTGTAAGCTTACCTTTCCACAGCAGTAGGATCAAATATTTCACAGGACCATAAAGCCCTTCCAAGAGAGGTTCGTACAAAAACGAAAAGATGTAGCCGTTCGAAGTAGCACAGTGGTGTGTTAGTGCTTGTTCCATCGGCACGAGAATGACTTAAGCGAGGTGATTTAAACGACTAATCCTGGCGAGCGCAATTTGGTAGTCCATGCCAGTATTTCTACAAACATTACCCCGTTGTGGAAATGGAATATATAGGTGTTGTTCTATTTTGTAAATAAATTACGCTAGGTAAAGGCAAGTTACCTAATTTGGAATCCATCACAAAATATCTCAGGACCTCCCTTCAAACTCGCCAGCTTCCAGGCATCACCTAGGTAATCCCTACAACTCGCCACTTTGAATCCTGCCTTACGTTATGGAGGCGTAATTCTGTGAGTTCGGAGGCCAGATATTCGAATTAACTCAAGGACAGAAGCCCCACGACTGCGGCAAAGCTCTCAAAACTGGCTGCTACCACGTACAAGATATTGTTGTGAATCATGTTTATTGACACTCCTTATTTCGGTTGCGTCATCTTCCGACACAGGTTTCCACTTTTCGCAACATGTTGAAAGCCTTGCGGATCCTTAACTCTTCCCCATTCACACGGATATTTATCTTGCATTATCCTCACACCTAGGTCTCGATGTTCGCGCATGTATGAATCACACATCCGAGGTATAAATACACACGCTCAAACCCCACACATGACACAACGCCACCAACGTGGTAGAGCTCTGAAGTAAATGGTTGTGTCACGTCCTCTCCGATCTTTTTCTTCATCGGGGGTATCACGCGAGCGTAATCGGACTAGGGTTAATTCCGTGGCCACGGCGTGGTTCAAGACCACATGCTGAGGCCCACAACAAGATGCCTGTTTCTTGTTGTGTTGGAAACTGCCCAGAATGTTCTCACGTTGTCCTTGGTCAGTGTGAATTCGATTAAGATGGTGAAGATGGCATATGAATGGATGATGCAACTAATCAACTTCTGTGTTGTGCTCATTGCGGCAAACAGTGATGTCCATTTTTAAGCAGTAAAATGGATTATCTTATATGGATGAGTGTGCAGCAGCTCAAATATAAAGAGGAAGAAGATAATGCATTGACAAAACCATCGTGCATTGAGACTTATTTACCAAACAAACCTGCTTCGAAGACATTGAATGCACCACGAAATAATGGTTGAACAACCATGAGTCGTTGTTATCAGGGAAAGGTTCGCTGTCTTGTCCATGTATATCCCGATGCAACCAGTGTAGACGAAACCGAGGACAGTTTCTACAGTGAAACAGCTCACACTGATCATCGGAAAGTCATCCAACTGACTGCCTGTTGTATCTTCTTCACGCCAACGTCGCTTTTGCGCTTCTGTCGATGAGGAACTGTGCGCTCAACGCCACACGCTGCACGCTGACCACGTGGCTCTCCTTTGTCAAAAGTGGCGATTACGATCCACCTGGTGAACTGAGCACCAGGCTCCAATCGAAATATCCGCACCGACGCAGCAGTCTGTCGATAGGTTCACAGGACATGTAGCCATGCGATTTAGTGGAATTATGAGAGTAGATACGCTTAATCATCCACCAGATGCAAATGTGCCCCATTTTAAGTTCTTCTGGCCATGTCCTTATTTCTGTGTCATGGATCGTGGGCTAGTTTTTGAGACTAAGCCACGTTTCTCACCATTTCGAACATATATAACGAAGATACTCAAATATGAGCACCCTCGTATCCACTCAGATTCGGGAGTTGAGGTTACACATCAGACATTATTGACAGGCATTACCACTTGTCGACTCCCTGGATTTTATTACAATTAGGAGTTCTGTTTTGGACTCTCCGCGAGAATATCTACTAACGTAGTGAGACCGATTCGATACGAGGATGCTGCTTACGTTCACACATTTGCAGAACCCCTAGAGCGCAGTCAATTTCATCTTGTTGTCCTCTCGAAGTCATTTTACTCACAACTGTGAAACCTCGTTCGCTACAATCGTGGATGCGTTCGAGTGTGACGAACAGTCTTTCCCTTGAATTCAACGAACGCAGGCAGCCGACAGCGAAGAATATTCATGTTAAAAATCAAAGCTGTTATTTTTGTCCAGTTTTTTGTTGTGCATGCATAAATGACATTAAAAAACAGTTGCACACCTCTCCAATGGAAAGTGCAATTTGACCATCCCAAATTAAGTTCATGTTGCATTAACATCCAAAGAGGCCGGACCAAGTACGATTCTCGTCTGCCATCTACGGATGACCGACTAGACTTACTAAATTCGCCTTGGTGTGAATGTGCTGACACCATGAGACTGGACTATGCTGTTTTCATTCGAAGGCATATTTCGAAAACAGGGTTGAGTTAGATGGAGTGCTCCTCGAGGCACAAATAAGAGCTACATTGAAATCGGAAAAAGCATACTTCATTTTCTATTGCAACGTGGCAACAACTTGGTGGATTTCAATTTTAGCAGATGTAATTATATCTTTCGGAAAAGTCCCTCTAGAACAAGTAGGATGTGTGTGCGGATATGAGCCAGTGACTGCGCCCAAGCTATTGCCCGTTTGTGATCGATCAAAAGAGTCTCTCTAGACTCCACCCAAGTGGTCGTAAGTGATGTGCTGGAGAAGTGTGCTACTTAACTAAATGAGTTGACGAAATATAAACAAACTTTTGCAAACTGGACACATTCGAATCAGTTTGGACGTAGTAAGAATGTCCAAAAGATGATTATGAAAAATCACCGAAATACGGTAAGGTCGAAAGCTGCACAGTCATTCGAATTTAAACATAAAGCAATTTTTGAATAGCTGCCTAGTGGTTACTTTAGTCCATTGCAACATGAATGTAACCTTCATTACCTTCTTTGATTGGATAATAAACTAACCATTGTTTTTATTCACGTTTCTAAAAGGATTGTTTCTCTTGAAATTGTATGTGTTATTTGAGGGTAGCAGACCTAACACTCATCTTAGTTGTCCTAGTGGACTTGCCCTAAAGCTTTCACAGGACATCCAACCTATCGCGATAACACCTTGGGAATGTCTAGAAGCAGCTCTTTTTCTTCTGCTGCAACAATGTGCACTCCGGTGTGTGCAAAGATGAGCCAAAAGCAGTTAAATCAACGACGTACTGAATTGCTACGACATTTGTTGGCCGATTTATCCACGACATCAACTGACCATTTGATTACAAAGTGTCGGATCTGCAGCCCCTCGATAAGTGAGTGGTTCGAATCAAACGCACACTAAATCCACATTTGAAACGCCTGTTTCTTCTATTTGTGGTTGCCATTGAAGCGCCTGTTTATCAAAATTCACTTGTTAAATTGACGTTCACATGCCTGCACAAAATGGTGCCTCACACGCTGTGTGATGCGCACCAATCGGGCAGCGCACACCCTCCTGGACCGCCTTCCGTCCCCTTTCCTCTCTCCCGCCAACCACGCTTCCCCAATTGCGCACCCTCTCGCCTCAAGTTACGCTGTTGTGTCTCTGGGTCAGTTTGGACACCCCCTTGGACAACTATTCTCATACTTACACACACCAACTCCTTACCCCATAACCCTCAGGCTCAGAAATCGGTTATTTATACACGAATCATGTTCTTCATTTGCAGATCCCTGTGTCGCGTATCTATTAAACAACTGTGCCTTTGTGCATACTCATGGGTGGAAAATGGTTCCGTAGGTAACCCTCCATCACCATCAATCGATTGGCATGTAAGAACATTGTATTCGACTTCTCGGGTACTGAAATGGGATGGTTTGGCCAATCGGATAGTCATCTTAGCTTGACCAAGATCCAATGATTGTGTTATGATATGCTTCTGCCTATCATCTCAGAAAATTACAAAATATCAATTTACAGCGAAATTGTACGTCTCTGTATGAAGGAAATTTGGACGTTGTTGCATGGCCAATGTATCTTCGTTGATATCTAGTTTTATCTCCATATAAAACCCATTATCCAAATATTTGTCTAAGTTATGTGAAAGATATTAAGTCAGATTTCAAGCGAAACACTAACCGAAGATATGCCTTAAAGTAATACCAAAAATATAGGGCTAAAATGAAGCAGTTAAACGTCGAAAGGCCCAGTGCAAATAGAAGCTAAAAAGGCGTAGATTGCGAGTACATGGTTTGAAGCTTCTTGTGGATGCTAATATTAGAAAGGAGATATATAGTGTAAAATTTTTTTAAGGACGATGAGGCTTTCTTAAGAAAATATTTTAAGGCAGCAAAAAATTTGAAACATATAATTGTGACTGCTTTCTGGAGACAGCGATTGTGATCTACATACATGTCTCGCAGGGCCGTAACAAGCCCCAATGCTCCACATCTACCACATTTTTAAATCAAATGCGACATTTGAAATGATTTTAAACCAGCCTTGTCAAGATTTATATCACCGA
>UXSR01005776.1:15768-30742 GCA_900604375.1 Mesocestoides corti
CTTTATTGCCTGGAACATGGAATCCAGCCTGACGGCCAAATGCCGAGTGATAAGACGATCGGCGGAGGTGATGATTCATTCAACACCTTTTTTAGCGAGACTGGCGCGGGCAAGCATGTTCCTCGTGCCATTTTTGTCGACCTCGAGCCAACTGTTGTGGACGAGGTGCGAACTGGCACCTACCGCCAATTGTTCCACCCTGAGCAGTTAATCACGGGGAAGGAAGATGCTGCTAATAACTACGCACGTGGCCACTACACTGTGGGGAAGGAGTTGATTGACCAGGTTTTGGATCGCATTCGCAAACTTAGCGACCAATGCACTGGTCTGCAAGGCTTTTTGCTGTTCCACTCGTTCGGTGGCGGCACTGGATCTGGCTTCACGTCTCTCTTGATGGAGAGACTGAGTGTTGACTATGGAAAGAAGGCTAAGCTAGAGTTTTCGATCTACCCCGCTCCGCAAATCTCCACGGCGGTCGTGGAGCCGTACAACTCGATTCTGACCACCCACACTACACTGGAGCACTCTGATTGCTCCTTTATGGTTGATAACGAAGCCATTTACGACATCTGCAGGTAATTTGGTTTATGCTATTCGTCTAATTTGCTTGACGATAGGCGCAACTTGGACATTGAGAGGCCGTCCTACACCAACCTCAACCGCCTCATTAGTCAAGTTGTGAGCTCAATCACGGCGTCACTTCGCTTTGATGGCGCGTTGAACGTGGACCTGACGGAGTTTCAGACGAACTTGGTGCCTTATCCGCGTATTCACTTCCCGTTGGCTACGTACGCGCCCGTGATCTCGGCGGAGAAGGCGTACCACGAGCAGATGACGGTAGCTGAAATCACCAATTCGTGCTTCGAGCCGAACAACCAGATGGTGAAGTGCGACCCTCGTCATGGCAAGTACATGGCGTGCTGTCTTCTCTATCGGGGCGATGTGGTGCCGAAGGACGTGAACGCTGCGATCGCAACCATCAAGACGCGACGTTCCATTCAGTTCGTGGACTGGTGTCCGACCGGCTTCAAGGTTGGCATAAACTACCAGCCACCGACTGTGGTGCCAGGCGGCGATCTGGCAAAGGTGCAGCGCGCTGTCTGCATGCTAAGCAACACCACCTCTATTGCTGAGGCGTGGGCTCGTCTTGACCACAAGTTTGACCTGATGTACGCCAAACGAGCATTCGTGCATTGGTACGTCGGCGAGGGCATGGAAGAAGGCGAGTTCTCGGAGGCTCGTGAGGACATGGCAGCCCTTGAGAAGGACTACGAAGAGGTTGGTGTGGACAGCACGGACGAGCTGCCAGAGGACGGTGAAGAGTACTGATTGGCGTAGCGATTTCGTTGTTTGTCTAATCGCTGATATTTTTATCGATAATAAGATTTATTAGTGTTTGTTTCTGTGACTTATCTGTTCCTGGGATTGTAATCTGCGGCATCAAGTTTCCGAAATCTAGTTCGCTTGCGAGTGTTCGCCTATCAGTGGGCTATCATTGTTCTTTCGCTGGCTTGGTGTTAGATGAGTGGGGGTTCGAGGAGGGTATTGGGCAGGGTTGCGGGTGGTTAAGTTTTTTCAATCTACTTCGGTTGGCGTTTGGGTTCAGCCAGACTTAAGACACCTCCAGAATTAGTCTGAGAAGGCGCGACCCTGTCTGGAGGTTTTGGTGGTTTTCGTTAAGTCAGTGCTAAACATGGCGTTCTTACGTCGTCCTCGCAACCTGCTTGTGGTGAATTAACCTACTTTGGCGTTATGTATGGAGTAGCTCGTGTAGAAGCGGCATTGGAAAACAACAGGCAATAGCCAAAGAATGTAGCAGACATGAATTGAGCACCAACCTGATACGTGATTTAACGAGAGCCAACACCACCTAGATGATTTGCTGGATTAGGATCAACCGTCTAAGGCTGACCTCGAAAGTGTGTTCTGCATTGTTGCAGCTACCTCAAGTGTTCAAACAGCGTCGTTATTCTCATAAACATCTCGTGTCTGTAGACGTTGTTGCCCAGCAACGTGTGGCATGCCCTTAGTTTGATTTTACCAGTCTCGTTGAAATGAGAATCTTGATGACTTACAATTGGTCATTCTGTCGAGGTATGTCTGGAAATTGGATCCCCCTGTCCTGTCTCGAACTACTTTTCAAATCATCTCACATGACATGCTCCTTGTACTCAGTGTGTGTGCTAAGACATATGCAAATTGGCCACGCTGTCCACGAATCACCATCAGTTCTATCTTATTGATCGGGAATCGTTTTACCCAGTTCAGGGATTCGAACGACTTGTAGGACGGATCTCCAGACCCAAAAAACCACTAAACACGACAAATCAATAATTTGAATGCTGCAATGCTGGTGTCAATGACAACGAAACTAGAAGAGCCTTATTGACATAATGTGTTTTCTGCGCATGCCTGATTTATTAACACAAATAGCAAGTCAGTGATGAGGTTGGCTATTTCATGAGGATATTTGACCACCATGGAATTATGCTAAGTTCACAGTAGACGGGAGACGAGTGAACATTTGAAATTTGGTCTGCCGCTTGCCAGCAAGAGGTTGTAACCGCTGCAAAACTGGTGCTAATTTTTGTAAACTAGTTTGAAACCCACAAATGTGGCTTCTAATCTAGCCCTATAACTCCTGTTAAATCCGGCTAAATTGAGGATATTTATGTCAATACTCGAGTGGTCCATCACGCTAATGAGTTATTTCTGACTTGTCAAATCATTACGATGCATCAAGGCCTGACATAACAATAGGTTCTAATCACCAATATATCGATCGCTTAAAAAGTGACGACACAGGCGGCGTTCATGCACTGCGAATCGGAAGACGGTGAGGAACCAAGTGTTGGGAAAACCCTCATGAAATCGATAATCAGTCCTCCCGTATACCCACTATTTTAGGGAGGTGGCATCGTCAGATTCCAATGAAAAATGAAGAACCGCAATTTTTCTACCAAATCAATGAAAATCCAACATGCCATGGTGTCGAGTAGATCGCCATGCGAACTCAATAAAACCAGAAGACGCCATAAGTTGGGAATCGTTTTGTGAAACATGAAGACAACACTCAGACCGTACTTCCAGCAATGCATAAACTGTTACCAGAGGGTAAACTGATTGATTTCTGTGGTATTGCACAAAGATGTGTTGGTACATCTGGGTGCGATCATTAACTGTCATTATACGCGAGTTAATAAGTCAGACGTTGATTGGCTACACAAATCGCCTCCCCTTTTAAGTGCGTTTGACCCCAACAGACAATCTTGCACCTCGCATCACCCTCGCCTGTCGAGTCGTGAAACGAGGCCACTTTGCGACCCCGTGGTGGACGGTAGAAGACCATTATCTGGTTGTGTGTTGAGAACTCCAAGGCGATCGTCTCACCTGGTCTTTTCTGTGACCGACCGTGGATCTGGGGTCATGCTCTTCGGTCCTGAACGCTCACCTGCCCACTTCCGTCTCTCCTGCACATGAACTTTCATTCGGCAACACAATTGAGCCTTACGCTTCCCATATTGTCTACGGAGGTTGGTTAGTCGTGCTCATTTCCCGATCATGACTAACTCACTTCTCATTGGCTGAAAGTCGCCTATCTTATGCGTCTACGACGAAGCATAATTACGATGAGCCACGACCACAGATGCAGGCTGCTGATTTGCATGATTTATAGAAAGCACCACAATCAATCACAAAGTGTTCGAGACCACCGCAACACCTGTGCACTGCGTGATATGGGGTGACAGAATGTGATTGAATTCACCGAGATACGTTACTTAACTCTGCGAAAATGATTTACTGGACTGCTAGTGATCAATACAGTGACATAACGTGCCTGATTTTAGCTAAGCAGCCATGTAGAATAGTCGGTTATGGATAAAGTGCTTAGTTTACCTCCTTTCTAACTTAACTAGATCATGATTCCATGTTTAAACAAAGAAACAATGAACAGGGAACAAAATACATCAGTGCGTGAGCTTCCGGTGTGGAATTTTTAAGATTACCGAAATTACTGATAATTTTTAGTGCTAAAATGCTCTGAACTTCGTGTCTGGCACGTGTGCGCGTGTAGTGAACGCGTTGGCATCAATCGGAACAAGGCAAATCTGAATAATCGGATAATCGGAGCACTGGGTTTGAAGGTCATTGGTTTTGGGTCGTTCAATACTTAAAATCAAACGAAACGCAAAACCGTTGTTTGAAACGTATTAGTTGTTTATCAGTAATGAGTTCCCGTGGTTTAGGATAAAAAACCCAATTTTTTTTAAAAAATGCGGTTTTCATTACAAGAAATGTTTGACGACAATTCTGACTGCTTCCACAAAATCGATTATTTCGGCATCGACATTATTTTTCAGAGAACGGAACAGACGGAGTGTCTGTTGAGCGACATGTGGTCTAGCGTCGCCATGGTGAACGACCTCGCATCCTCTACTGACCGAATTTACACATTTTGCATGGATTTCAGTATTGAGTTGGTCGGGTTACTCTCGACACGGCTACACACCTCTTGTCTGGTCACGTGGACGATGCTCGTGCAATGCGGTGCCTTTGGAATCCACCCACCAATCACATTCGAGCACTCCAAGTGAATGCAATCAACCCTCTGCCAATGACGCTGATGCATTTTCGTACTTTGTTGTCATACACAGAACACTTTTTATCTGCTTTTGTGACTTGATTCACACGAATGGTTTTCACAGTTCACAGACTGTGAAAACGCTGTTCAGATTAACCGGTTTTGTCAAAACGGGAGCAACTCATTTACGTCGAGGTTAAAAGTGCTCCCAATTTGCACTAAACTGTGAAATACCGTTGAATTGTTAACATTTAATCTCTCCACGACCTAATCACTGGTAATCCGGGGATTATAACTATTCACGAAATCATGGATTTGGTCATAGTCAGTGGTGGAAGGTGGCCTAAATTCTGAGAAACGCAATCCCGGTCACGAATCTCTGCAATCGCTTAATCCAGATGGTTGAGCGCGTAAAGAATGGACTATAGCAGACTAGTTGCGATCTAGAACACACAATGGCCGTTAGTTTTAGATGTTGTGCAGCAAAGACGATTCTCCACAGTTAGCAGAACGCGAGCCTGCCGGAGTGAATAATCTCCCGCCCTTCTCCCACAAAAAAAAACGAAAATCATCGCAATTAACCTGTGCCGCCGTTGCTGTGCGTGTGATTTCTCCAAAGTAGGTCAAGTCTGACCCCCGTGTCCGGCTAGACAGGGTGTTATTCGAGTAATCACCGTGTTCCACTTCCAGGGCCATCGGGGGATGTACCTGTGGTCGTGGTGAATCAGCGTAAACACATTTGCCGGACGCGTCTGAAACGATTTTTTGTGTGGTTTCACTGCTACCCGACCAATGACGGTGTTTACCAATACAACGTACAAGTTGCAAATGCGGCGGACGGGTTAGTGGACAGAATCAACATGATCTGACACACCACGCCTTTAATCCCAGTCGCAGAAATACCGTTGCTGGGAGCGTGAGTAAGCCTCATTTCTGACCAATCACTCTTCGACACGTCATTCACCACCTGAGATGGAGATTAGCTATCGCATTATCGCGGTTTCGTGATGCAGTCTGATTACTCGCAGTGAACACGCCAAATGCGAATGACTGCGGCATTAGGCGAGCATTCTAGGCCGCAGTAAAACGTCCTTGGACTGTACCTGCAAGCCTATCTCAAGTGAACGTAATCAGCTAAGAAAATAAGTCAGACTTTAGTCTTCTTGTGGTGCGAAGTAAAGTCGAATTTCAGGTTGTACATTTCAATTTTTTGTGAAAATGTGGGCCTAAGGAGGACAAAAGTCTGCTAGGCACCTGGTAATTGGTTGAAGGAAAAAACTGTCTCATCTAATCGCCTGTGAGTGAGTGGGTGAATGACTCATCTGATAGGCTCGTGCACTGGCGCTTTGTTGGTGTCCTACGGATCCAAACTACGGCTGCTCCCGCATCAGAGTTATCTTGACGTCTGTTCCAAGTAATGTGGAACACATCCTTCAAATTCAACCAACGAGGCTTCGGTGATGTTGGCATTGGTCCAAATGAATTCTTGAGTTCATGTTGAAGATGTCACCTAGACGACGACGACGACGACGACGACGATGATGATGATGATGATGATGATGCTACAACACCGAGTCCGACCAGCATCGTATCCAGGCAGCAAGTACTGATTAAAAACCGATTAACCTAAACCATGAATGAAGGTGTATAACCCTTCATCTTAGTCAGACCCTCCTGCTGGAAAAGTCAATTAAAAATAAAATCGCAACGTTTTATAGGTGGTGGTGGTGGTTGAATTAACTTACCATGACATCATATAATTATTTGAGGAAATAAGCCTTACTTATAAACACATAGTAGACCGTAAGTTTAGTTGTAACATTTGTTTTTAGCATTCAGAAGAAAGTCAAGGCGACACATCTATAAGGAGTAAAACGTACGATTAGACGGGTGATAAGAAAATTATAACTACAATTATAAAAATAATTGTAATTAAGTCACGCAAATGTTAATTCCATGTCAAAGGAAGGGCGATGCACGTGTATTGTGCTTCATTTGCGTCTTTGGCACGTAGGAGGAAGTCAAACTTGCCAAAATTTTGCCCTAAAATACGTTCATGTCCAAATGCTGCAAAAATCACCATTTCTTATTAATATTTTACATTCGCATTACATTGTGAAATCAGTATTCAAAAAAGTTCATTTTCTTAAGCCTTTAAGTGTATGATTTTCCAAACGTGTGACTCGACCTTCGATTGAAACATTAAGGAGGCTTCTGTAAGAGAGGCGGACAGGAAGTTCAAAAATTTTACCCGCAGATGCGTCACTTTACTGTTAAATGTATCGCATTGTTGAATTTGAGGAATTAAGTTGCCCAGCGTTGTAAAAATAAAATTCTGACTTTATAGGAGACATTCACGTCATCAGTTTAATTTTGCTGCTCAAATTTTTTAAGTAAAGCATTTTTAGCTCCATCTTTATCGTAAATTTTGCAATTTTTCAAGCTAGGGTTTCTTCATGGAGCAATATAATTAACTAGAACTGATGCACGAATCTCTGATTAAGCAAATTTTCCCAGTGAGCCCATCAGTCACCCGGTACACCCTGCTAATTTAACGCCCCTAAGTGTACCGCTAATTCCCGCTTTACCTATCTTAAAATTATAATTTTTTTCTGGTAATTAATAAAACACACGAGCCGGGCACGAAGTGGCCCAGCGTGGTTTGAGTCAACATATTAAATGGGATATGAGCACTCAGCGTGAAGACATTAAAAATAGTGTTGTCAAATGAGGCAACGCAATAAAGGAATTGTGTGATTAGAGAAAATGTGCAAGTAAATATAATCCACTTTCATGCTGTAAGAGAAAGAATCGTCAGCAATTAAATCCAGTCTCCTATACCTTCATGAGAAGTACACATTTATTCAGAATTTAATGAAAGTAAAAATATATTTGACCAAAAGACTACAGTATCACTTACCTATTATCTTGATAACATACCAATCCGGTGACAATGAAGGAGTCAGAAAATGTGAATGAAATCATTAGACAATGATCTGTGTGAACAAGATTATTCTAGATAACTTCTTTGAAACTCAAACACTTTTCTTTTCCTAATTTAGTAAGGTTTTAGGTAATTTACTAAAGTTAAATACTATAATTTTGATCATCCAGCAAGCAGCAATGTTTCTGCCAAATTCAACAACATTTCATAAACAAATTTTCTCCCCCACTTTGCTTTTTTATTTTAAATATTCAAAAAACCCAATAGAGACACGAATTAGTTAATTATTAGTAAGCCTATTCTTCTTAAAAATAGACATTAAACTATTTCCATGGTCTATTATTATTTATTCACATTTAAGCTACGGTTTTGAAGCATTTATTACATAAAACAAAGACGTTCGAGCTAAACAAAAGTCTCAAATGCAATGATTATCTATTCAATCAAAGTAACTTAAGTTTTCGCGTGTAAAGATCCAGACTAACATTTGGTAATTTTTTACCAGTTGAATCACACGGATTTATAATGAATGACCTAGACGAAACGTTGCTATGAAAACTAATTTACATGCGTTCAAAAGCCTAGTTGTTATCTTGAAGGCATTCTTTAAGAATTTTGAAGCTTCGTTTTGTTAAAAAAGATCAGTTTAATGTAAATTTATACATGCTTTGATTCTTATATCGCAAAGGTATGTTAAGTTAAGAAATGACTAACAACGCTCTTTAATTCCAGAAATTAGATCTCCGGGTATCTTCATATACTAATTTTTGATATGGAACATGTTTCTAATTTGAATATTATTGATGAGGTATGATATATTGATGTACAGTGCTTAGTTCGCATTTCCGTTAAAATTAAAATCCATTTGATTATTTTTTTTAATGTCTTTTATTGACGAGCACATAATGATTTGCTTTTAAAAGCTCTAACATAGCCATAAATACATTTTTTAGTATATCAGTATATTTTTCATGATTTAAGTTAACGTCCAACTACCATTTCATCAAATCAACATGGAATTTTGCACTCGAAAATGCCTAAAGTAAACTGAAGAAATGTCCGAACTGGCCTTAATTGTTCATTAACGCTTGTAAAGTTGCAGCGTTTAATAAGGCTGATTAAGTATTTAGCACGTTAAACCTTGCATTATCTCCTTCGTTGTCAAACTGTTGAAAGATTCCGTAGTTTCTGTTGTATTTTTGAATTCAATAATTTCGCAAAATAAACGTTTTTAAGTAATTGCCTAGTCAAGTTAGAGGCATTAAAATAACTCACTTTAAAAATCTGTTTCGCCTTTATTGACACAAATTTATATACTGGTTCTGTTGTAAAAAATCATTATGATTTCATCTTAGGTATCTTGATAATGAATAAATAGCCCCACGCCATGTTACATCTTCTAATTTACCAGCCCAAGTACAGGCAAAGATTCTGAAAATATATTTGGAATATGCGTAGTTTTTGGAATTATCACCAAAATTTCGTTGATTGTTGTTGAATGAGTTAATGTACTAAAAAATTCCGTCAAATGAACCCGATTCATTTCATAAATTACCGTGATTAGACGAATCTCTTAATTGTTCCTTACAATCAACTGTGCATTTATTTTAATGTTTTCTGACCATAATTAATCAACCAAGTGAACCCCTAACAGCATCCTGTTTGCTGTTTAGTGACAGATGATCCAAACTTAATGAGTAGCTGATGTGATTCCCTGGTTTTACGATATGGAGAGATACGAGAAGATCGCCAGAATAGGCGAGGGAGCCTATGGTGTCGTTTTCAAATGTCGTAATCGTCTGACTGGCGAGGTGGTGGCCATCAAGAAATTCACAGAATCCGAGGAAGATCCAGTCATTCATCGCGTCGCCATGCGCGAAATTCGTACGCTTAAGGTTAGTTGCCTTGTGTAGGACATCTGCCCTTCTCTTTGTTAAGAGTGTGATGTACTACTGGTAGCAATTTTCGACTAGAGCTTGCATTTAAACAAAACCTTGGTATATTCACCAGAAAAGTCTACTTTATGTGAAAGCGTTGCTGAGTGTGCTTTTATTCTTTCCAAAAGCCTTTTATAAATCTCTCACAACCTTTTTTTCAAATTCTTTTAAAGCACAATAAAAAGCAAGGTCAAGCAAATCGTTTTGCCATAAATATCATGAAAATTCTCTAAACACTAATTTAAGGCCATGCTGGAATGGAAAACAAACAGATTTCCATGAATCTTAGTTTGCGTCGTAATTATAGGCTTGAATTTAACCAGTGCGGGCTGGTTAATTGCAGTTTTAGGGAGTCGCAAATTGCTCTAACAAAGAGTGCAGTAAAGTTAACTTGAAACTGCAAAGATGGTAGCTTTGAAGTACTATTAAACCACTTGTGTGCGTAAGTAGCAGAGAAATGGAGTCAAATGTTCGTACACTTTGCCAAAATGCGTGCGTTTTTATTTTTTAACTTGCAGCAACTGAAACACCCGAATTTGATAAACCTAATCGAGGTTTTTAAGCGGAAAAAACGACTTCATCTGGTCTTTCAATACGTTGATCACACTCTGCTAAACGAACTGGAGCATAATCCAAAAGGGTAAGTCTAACATATGAATAATTATATTTGATGTCAAGTGGCGTAGAATTGTCATCGTCGCTTCTATTTTTAGACTTAAGCGAAGTCACGTGGTCGAATTTACCTGGCAATTGCTCCAGGCCGTGAGCTTTTGCCATTTGCATAACGTGAGTTTTCCTCGGTAAAGGTTTACAGAAAAGCTTGGACAGGATAAAAAGATTGTGCAATCACAGTACAGCCCAGTTTCTAATTGGCTAGCAGCCGTACTTTCATTGATGCGATTGGTTATTTGAATAGCCAATCGATAAGTGCATTTTGCATTTTTGTAGTCACACCAGAGGCCTAGAACTGAGCTATAGAGTATAAAACTTATTTAAGACTAAGAAATCAAAGACGCAGTTACAAATAACGTCAACTGGTAGAAAATGTTTTTTCAGCGTATTTGCTTTAAAATAGCACGCCAACGTGGCGGTGCGGTTCAGTATTTAAATTTGAATTTTGCCTGAATTTCACATTACGCCGGAGAAACCCTAGTTTTGAAAAAAGCGCAAAGCACAAAACTGACTTTCACAGTTCACTTTAAGAAAAACCCTACTTCTACGATGCGGTTTTACTATATTTTGATAGAGAACTACTGTTTCAAATTTCAAATGGCAAATGGCATTCAATTAAAATTCGTTGGTAGTTGTCTTGACCGTCCTTTTTGCAGTGTATTCATCGTGATGTGAAGCCTGAAAATATCCTCATTACCAAGGCCAGACAGCTCAAACTGTGCGATTTTGGATTCGCACGGATACTCAGTAAGTTTTGGGTTGATCTTGACCCTATGCTCATTGAATTGCATTAACCAATGAAATAGCTGTAAATGAATCGCATAATTCCAAGCCATGATTGGCGGTGTCACCACGTTATTTGGATGGCAGAGGTAAATTAGTTTCTTGCTGTATTTCGAGGTCTACACAAATTAACTTGGTAGAAATTCTTACAGAAAAAATGTTCAGCGAAATGTTGCTCCACGTAAGTTTATCTTAAATAAATTTTTCACCAATTATAGTCATGTGGCAGCATTTTATGCCTCGTTTCTCTATTGGCGGATTCAAGATCTAGTTAAATTAGCAAATGTGCCCAAATCGCATGCTAATAATGGCAAGCCAGATGCTATGTCTGTTCAAAAGCCAACGATCAACTGCTATTGCCTGGTTGCTAATAGAAACGCATAAACAAAGACACGGGTTATAGCGTGTGAATGCCCAAAGTCTTGCAAGAATTTGCTAGGCGAGATCCTGCACCACGCGACATACATGTAGGCTCAGTAGGCAAATCAATAGTATGTCCTGCTATGTGCCTCCTTTTTTTCCAGCTGGTCCAGGCGACAAGTACACCGACTACGTCTCCACCCGCTGGTACCGAGCTCCTGAACTGCTCGTCGGCGACACCCAGTACGGTCCACCGGTGGACGTATGGGCCATTGGATGCGTCGTGGCGGAGATGCTCACCGGGTCGCCGCTGTGGCCAGGTCGATCCGACTTGGACCAGCTCTACCAGATTATCAACACTCTCGGTAGGGTCATGTGCTAGATCCTCCCATAACTGACACCTTCCATCCACCCGCCAATCCTCTTAACCTATCTTCTTTCCAAAGTCTCCAAGTTTTCGGGGTTCTTGCATTTAAAAAGCACTCGGATTGGACACCTTGAAAGTAAAAGAATTCGCGATCACTTCAGCCTTAGAAATAATTCCTGAATTGGTGATCTTGCAGAACAAGATCAACAAAATTCTCGCCTCAGCAACCTGTGTCTCTTTCACAAATATTCAGAAAATCTCTGCAAATTTGGCAAAAATTATGGCACTTGTTTAAATTTTTACGAAATCGACGTTTGATTGGTGGATTTGTAAGGGTAACCGATTGAGTAGTTGGTTATGTAGACATCCCAGAGTTTTAAAAGTTAATCTTTTTAACATCGTGGCATATTTCAGACACGAGTGTTTTGACTTCAAAGCCTCGACTCAGCATGTCATTCGTTTTAAAGCACCTTTGCGTTTACGCGCGAAAATTAAAGCCCATACTTGCTAAATCACAGTGAAACATAGCCACATTAAAACAACAATTTTGTTCGCACACACACTTTATTTCCGCACTTTTAAGATTGTAAGCACGTTTCGAAATGCAATCATGGATTCTTACTTAAATGTCATTTGCCTGAGTCAATCAAGAAGAAGTCAAATTAGTTTTAAAGTCAAGCTATCAAGCCATTCAAATTGGCCCACTTGACAACTTCAGTTTTTAAATTTAAGCAGTCCTCTGTTCTTCCAGGTGATCTGCTTCCTCGACATCGGCAAATCTTTGAAACCAACGCCTTTTTCAAGGGCCACCAACTCCCTGAACCCAAGATCATGGTGAGTGCATGTCGACACATCACGATTCAACAGGCATCCTTCCTTGCACTGACGCGCGTCACTTCCACTTGCAACTATGTGGCTTGGGATGTCGCTACTGTTGACATTTCAGTAGATTCCAGTAATTTAAAGCGCCACAGACCGATTAATGTTGGCTGACTTAAAAACTTGCTTGCAAGTCCAGAAAAAATATGCTGGTTAGTAAATAAAACCAGTTTTGCCCATTTTGTGGTTAAATACAAGCACTAGGTAAATGAAGCATCACCACAATAGCCTGTGATTGCAAAAAAAAAAACATTTTATTCCTTTGTTTGAAACGATAATCAGGAACAGGAAGTGGGTGGTGTTGTTGTCGCAGTTTGTAAGATATTTTGGTAACAACAGAAGAATGTTACTTGCAGGCGCATTGCCATGGAGAGTGGAAAAAACAGAACGCCCATTTCCCTAGGCTTCTCAGAAAAAAAGTCTTGTGCATTGTGTCAGCTAACTGCCAATTAGCATGACCAACGCCTGAAATTGCAACATGTAATTGCTTCTCGCCCTCTTAATTCTGGTTTAAAATTGCGCCAAATATGACCATGTGGGCTGTGTTCGGTGGTATTGATTTTAACCGTGTCATTTCATTGGCTCAATATGACCTAATCTGATATATTTTGACTGCAAAAATTATAAGTTTGACCTGCTGGTGAGTTCATTTCTCTTGTAAATTCTTCATTAAAAAAACTACTGAAAATTTAAAAAAAAATTAACCCGTTATACCGTGGGTGATTCTTTTTCCCACAAAGGGTTAGCGAGATCAAGACATGACATGCTGTGAAGACTTCTAAAACATCTAGCGCATTTAATGCAAAATTATTGTGACATTTGAGGACATTGTGGCGTCTCGGTGAAATTGTTTCTTTCTGGCATTGTTCTAGGACATCTCTGACAACAATGAAACGCCATTTTACCCCCCAAAAGCAATATTTTGTTTGTTTGCTTTTAGTAATGGTAAAATTTTGCGTTTTATGAACCCATACTTTTGCTTATGAGTAGGCATGTTGTTTAGCTTGACGCTTTTTGCCCCGACGAAACTCGTTGCTAGGCGACGTGAGGAGGTTCGGTGATTGGTTATTAACAAACTTTTGTTTCGATTTCGAATGCCTTTAGGAAAGCCTGGAGAGGAAATTCGCCTCGCTTCAACCTCCCATAGAACCCTTCGAACTCGACTTCTTGAGGGTGAGTGGTTACTGTCCAGCCAATGGGAAGATGGAGGGAATATGAATATGAAAATCCGTGTGCATAAACACGAGTGCTAGTGAATAGATATAGTCTTAGCGAGGAGACATTTCTGGATGAAGTGTTACTAGGTTGCTAGAACTGGTGTTTACTGCCGTCGGTACATATTTATCGATGTGATCTCTTATCTGGGTAAGAATATCTGGTCTTTGAAGTCTTGCCTCGAGTCCTAACGGGTGATCCTATTGGTCAGATTTGTTCGCGGGCGATTTCGCCAATAATTTTAAAAATCGACTTAAAGCGAGGGCGTTTTAAAGTGCCAAACACCAACGCATTATAGCCACAGCAATACGTAGCGTATGGTACAAAATCGGTTACGTGATATTTAACAGGACTGAGTGCACTTCCTTGCAATAACCACCAGATCACATGCCAGAACATGCCTTGTCTTCGGTCTGAGGTGTTAAAATTGTGTGTGCCGTAATAGTCAAGGCCATGTTACCATCAAATCTATTTCACACACAGTTAAAAGTGCTTTAAAGGTGACAAGTAATTGTGTGATTAATGTAGTAGACAGCGTCTGGGGTTCTGTAAGGTGTCAAGTGGCATTAGTGGTGACACTCAACGATCACGCGTTAATAACACTCTCATCTCTTCAGAAGTCTTCGGCTGTAATTGTGTAAGCTTTTTCTTCAATTACACGATGACAGGCATGCTTTCAAATGGATCCTGGCGAGAGGATGACAGCGGATGAGTTGCTTAAGCACAAATTCCTTGAAGGTGGCGGTGGTTTTCAAACCGCTCCCTCGCCCTCTCACAACGTCCTCAGTCACCCCCTCACTTGTATGCAAGTAACTCCCTCCGGGGACACCGTGTTCAACGCCCAACTGCCCAATCCCGCCAACTCTAGGAACACCATCGTCGAGAACAAGCCGAAGATGCTCCAAGTTGGCGCCGCGAGCAATCACAACCCGCGCAAGAAGTTTATCCGAGGCAATGCCTACCCTCCCTTGATGGAGTTTCCCCGCATCGAGCCCAGTGGAGACTCGAACCTTGGCGTGACCGGTGCGTCCGTCACGATGTGTCCACACCATCAGCAGTCCATCAGTAGTGTTGGCAACTTGAAGCCGATGGGCTGTTGTACGAATGCGTCACCTGGCTGGAAGAACGTCAACACCCAGGCTTCAGTCGCAATGAAACCGAAAGTGAGTCATTTCTCGATGGTGGTGGTGGTGGTGGTGGTGGTGGTGGTGGTGGTGGTGGTGGTGGTGGTGGTG
>UXSR01005777.1:0-29660 GCA_900604375.1 Mesocestoides corti
CGTGGCACAGATCATTTAAACACAGAAATTCGCCCTGATTGGTGCAAGCATCCATTTGCTGGACACTTTGAGGGACAAAATGAAGCGTGTTCAGAGGATGAGGAAACCCACTGTCCGGGACTGCGAAGAGGCACATTGATGCATCTCCCACGACCTTGAAGCAGGCCGTTTTGATTGGCTGCTGTGTTGGTGGGAGAGAGTTCTGAATTTGTGGTGTTAGAGATTGTGATAACTAGCAAGGTCACATTTCAATAGGCCTTCACTTCGTTGACTTCCATGGATGTCGAAACACAGAGAAGGTCAATCTTTGACCAGAAGCCCGGTCTCTTCAAAATGCCACAAACAAGCCACATCGACGGTATTTGACAAAGGTCATTGGCACGCATTGACATTATTTTGGGCCTAAGGAACAACCAGTTTCAGCGACAACATACCCATGAGACGGACGTTCGGAACAACCGCGGCGTAATGTTTTGTTTAAATGGGTTACACCAAGGTTGCCAGGGCTCCATACACATATAGCTTTGCCATTTTGAATGAACTGATGAAAGCGCAACTGTAACAGACCGGTAATACTGCGCGGTTTTTATTTTCGGAATTTCAAGTAAAATTTTCTTCGCCTGATTGATATTTACTAGGGATGGTCAGAACTGTTTTCCACGCATCATTCAGTTTGCGTTCTTTCCATATGAAATAGCGCGTCTTATGCGTATTAGACCTTACCTTAATTGGGTTACTTGCCATGATCTCAAAACCGTCGTTAAATCACCAGAGAAACAAATTACTGGAGTTGTACACCATTCCGATTTCACTCAACATATTTCCCCATAGGTGATTCCTAATTCACAAAAAGAGAGAGCTGACTGAAATAGCGCGCGGTGTCTCATTAATATAATGAATTAGTTGAATAAAACAATTAATTAAAGCTAGCTAATTGCCAGTGTTTCTTTTCTAATGCCCTGTGACAATTGACAAGACTTTAACCTGCTGAAATGTCACGACGAGTTAAAACTGCCAACAGCACTGTCGTACAGCAAGTGACTTTATTTAGACAGAACCAAATCTAAATCACTGCGTGAATTTAGTTAAATGTGCAAACCAGTTTTGTAGGAAAACGCACACAAACACAACTAATTCCACCATACGTTCGCAGGGAGTGGTGAAAACCAGGCATGACGGCTTTCGTCAAGCGCGTACTCTCGGTTACAACGAAACAGGTTGTGCTTGTTAGTCGGTGTGAAGCTGGGCAGGAATGTGTTCTGCTAGTGAGTTACAGAATTCTCCACCAAGTCTCACGACACCCGCTGCAGTTTCCAGACCACAGTTGAAATGCTGATGATGATGATGATCGTCACTAGATTTCAATGCCTACCTGCACGCATTGGTTGTGCGAACACGTTTGAGCAGGCAATTGTGTGTGCGTGTGTGCACGTCTGAACTTAGTTGAGTTGAGCCATCTGCCTTGGGTGGCAATGGTGATGAGTAAGAGCCAGAGCAAAGACTAACTCACAAACACGATTATGTGATGTTCTGGCGAAGGGTAATGCCAGCGAGATTGCAACGCGCTCGAACACACCAGACGCCATTAACTTAACTAGAAGCCGTGACGTCAACTTGGTCGTGCGTAAGCTATGCCGTCTCCACGTGCGGTTATCACCCTCCCCTCATTACGCTTCACCATGGCCACTTCACGGCCACAACAGCTGCGCTGCGCTCTGGCGAAAATTCGCCAACTTCTCTCCACCACGGTTACGAGGTGATTGTTTGTTGGTGTCTGCATAGCTCCACGCCACGTGCCGTTTCTAAAATAGCACAAACTGTGTGATTTTGAAGCTTACGATCGACCGAAATTCGGAAGGCCAAATGACTTCACTAATAGTCGTGTGTTGGCGAAATTCTCCACCACTTTGACAGGTAGGGGTTGGAGATGCGCAGTGGAGTCTGATCTCTACCATCTACGTATTGATTAGAAATACAGCCACCATCGTCACCTTACTTCGAAAACTCGTTTAAACCAACGGTATCATTCACAAATTCCTGAAATTTCAGAATCACTGAAAGAGAAGTAAGAACTGGGGTGTATGTGTAGAAGGGTTTTTTGAAAGTGGGATTGCCACTCGCCACGATAACTCATTGCCTGGCCCAACACCCACGTGATGTTTGTCCGACGACGGTCAAATCGATTCGACATGAAACCTAAGATGCGCTAATTTTTATTCAATAAATATTTATCTGAGAGATTTGTTTAAGAACACACATAAGCTGGCAGGCGGCCATGCTGAAATTGAGGTGTGGCATTTAAAACAACAGTTGGCGCCAAAAGCAAGCACTTTGCCGCGACTTTGACATTTCCACGAGGCAAGGCTCCACTGACTGGCGCTGTTTTTACATTTCGCTCAAGGACACCCGTGACCTTGAAAGGGAGTTGGCAGCACTAATGCACACGAGTCAAAAATGGATAGAGTTGTTTTAAACACAAGGGTAAGCATCGTAATTGTTTAAGTCCAAATTTGGCCAATCGAAAAGGCATCACTATGACAACGGCAGACAGCATGTCGTTTAACTGCCGATGCAAAAATGTGGGGATTTTAAATGCAAAGCGCTGCTGATCCAAAAAAATGTGAATATAAAATGAGAATGAATTCAGAAACTTATAAGACGTTGGAAAGAATACATGGATGCTGATGAGTGACCCAGTTGAGACCTTCAGTCACCCAATCACATCTACCTTTGAGCGACCTTGACCTTCAAGTCCGAGTGAACCAATGAGAGTGAAGCAAATGGTGTGCATAGACAGGTAGTCATGGTGAAATATAGCAACTTATTGGTTTTCTGAACTCACATCCCAAAATGAGAGAACGTTGTGTAGACGTATTTTGGACAAAAATCGATTAAGAATGGAATCTGTTTGGAAGAGGCAAGTGCAGGGGCGCACAATTTGAAAAAGGGCGCGCATCGAGCAAACTCGAACAGTAAAACAACATTCAAATCGGTTTGTGTCCGTGTTATCCTACATCAACTTCACTTGAAAGATTTGAAATAATAAGAGCAAACCAAATTTTTAAATCTAAATAGCCTGAGTTTTCAATATTTTTGGCCTAAACGTCATCTGAACTAATCACAAACAGCTCCGATTTTTTAAGGATTTCTGATCTACTTGTCAATTAATCGTTTCGAGAATGACGCCATACATAAACCGTCCAAGCCTTGTTTAATTATTTATTGTCCGTTTTTGGCGCACAATTCAGTACTTAGCAGTAAGGATGTTGGCGACACGTTAAAATTTGCAACTAGGTGGAGATAGAGAGAGAAGTGCAGGAGGATTCTTAGCTGGTAAGTTGTTTATTTTCAGAACAAGGCAGATATTTAACTGCGATGGAGTCAGCTAGAACGAAGCTGCCTCGCGTTTTGAGTTTGATAAAAAATTGTACGCATTTAACTTCCTGTAATTCTCGTTTCTTAAAAGGAATTTCAGTCGTAATAAGTGCTTTCGTCAGTGAAATTTCGGAAAATTGTCATTTGCTTACAGATCCAAATTGGAAGCGATCAGCTATTGGTGTAGGTGAATTGGTCATTTGTTGAGGAAATCGATGAATCCAAAACGACAGAATTTAGTAGCTAGCATGGCCACTGCTGGAATGTTCTACCAAGCTTGATTTACGATGGACTAAATATGGCGACACGATTTTGCATTTCGTCTTGCAGTTTAGTGACTAAATTGTTTGAATTATTGATTGAGTTTCGAACGCGATAAGGCCATGGTGTTGACCTACGACCTAAGACCTGGAACAATATAGAGTGGGAATTGTCGTTTAGTTGCGCTGAAACCACAGAAAAAGAAGGTATTTTTGGCAACTCTGAATTGGAACACTTGCGTAGCATCTTTTCGATTCATGCTAGGCAACGATACACAGGAATGCGCACACACACCCACCCACACACACACATGTACGACACGTTGTTCCTCGATGTTTTCAGTGCAAGCAGTCCATCCCAGGTCGAATTTGGCGCACTTAGATATTGCCATGTGTGCAAATCGGTTTAGCCCTAAACATTTCGGCTAAATGATTCTAGATGGTCCGGCCAATCAAACTGCTTCATTATGGGAATTAAGCAGATGGGGCGAACTACTTCAAACAATGAGATAATTTGCTACGTCGGTGGTCTAAACGCAGTCTCCTGAAATTACCTACATCAGATCTGGCCAAAATCCATATAATTTTGGAAAAAAAGTTTTGTTTAATTTATAAAAATCCGGTATTAAGGTCACTTTAAAGACATCTCCAGAGAAATTGTGGTTGGGTTGGGTGTGATGTCGGCCCTAGCATGTGGTCTCAAACCACGCCGGGGCCACGCAATCAACCCTGGCCAGATTACTCTTCCCTGATACCCGCGATGAAGAAAAATACCAGAGAGGACGTGGACACAACTGTCTACTTCAGAGCTCAACCACGTTGGTGTCGTTGTATCCATACCTCCGATGGGTAAGTCATACATGCGCTAACATCGAGACCTAGGTGTGGGGATACTCCAAGATAAATATCCGTGTGAATGAGGGGGGAGTTGAGGATCCGCGCGGCTGGTGACATGCTGCGAAAAGATGAACCCTCTGTCGAAGGCTGGAGCGACCGGATTAGCGAGTGTGTGAATCAACGCGAATCATAACAGGTGTAACGCGATTACTGATAAAACTGAACGCCTCATTGTGGCTCCATCCAACTTCGAACCAATCAGAACGGCCTCCGGTTGGAACAAGTATGCTATCATCCAGGCAACAACGGAGCTTTGAAGAACGCAACTTGGCGAGACAGTGTCACTCAAATACGCCGACACACTGAGTCTGGTTAGGCGTCTGTGTGCTTGTCAGCCTGATCTGACATGCAAACTCGTGAATTTGACGAGATTTCTGGCTTTGAAAACTACAAATACCTGAGCCTCGCCCGTCAATGGCTACTAGCTACCAAATAAGTAGACATTATGCATCGGGTGTAGTAAAATGGTATGAAAGTGTATTTTAAATTCATTTTAAATGTCATTAAGAATATCGCAGGGACCATTGATACACCCTCGGTTTCAAATGACAGTGGCGTAGCTAGCACTTACGCACACTCATACACGCACACACAAAATGTTCGCGTAACACAAAAAAAACATGCGGAGTGGAGATGCGAGTTAGAAATTTAACAGATAAATGCTAGAAGTGGGTGTTTACACGGGGTCGTAAGCGGTGGTGGTGGTGATGGTGATGGTGAATGTAAGCATGCAAAGCTACAATCCAAGGCGAGGATTGATTGACCAATCAGGAGAGGCGCCAATGTCATTGGTCGGTAGTCGCTCGAAACTGCGGCAAGAAAAGAACAAAACACAACCTTTTCACTTGTGCCACTTTGTTGTATTTGACGTTTGTAGGTCGCCTGCATGTAGTCTAAATTCCTGCTAACAAAATATCACGTTCTGTCTCGAAATTAAAATCTGATTTGTTACCAGGGAGCCAATCAAAATCTTGCTGCAAATATTTATCCCTCTTCTCGAGCGATGATTGGTCAGATTTCGAATCTTTAGTATTGGTCCTGTCTTAATAGCAATTGGTCTACTGACCGCGCATAAGATTGAAAAACGTGAAACTCCACTCAACAATCCCAATTGACATTATCATGTCCATATCACGTCCTTATTAAACCCCGAAGGTCCACATATCCAGAAACAAGCCATTATGAGTGGTCATAATTTAATGAAATGTCAATAATTAGACAAAAAATTTCATTTAACTTAGCGTGAGAGCAGTTGGAACGTGAGATGGCGTGGCTGTGCCTCAAATGGTTTCTATGATGTCGATTCGTGTTCCACTGTAGTGACCACGAGGCAACTAAAGTCACAGATGAAAAACCACAGATCAAACTCCAGTCAGGTGGATGTCAGCAAAGAGAGCAGTTGGATCAGTCCGTGTCCCCCTACCCCCTACCTAGCAAATACCTGAAAGTGTTTGAGGGTTTTTACTTAAATTCACACTTTTGTGGGAAACAAGTGAACTATCGTCATGACATCTAGTGCAATGAGGCGATGCCGCTCACCAGCCAATCAGATTGGCAGTAGAGCTCGTCCACCAATCAGATTGGTGGGGGAGTTTGTCCACCAATCAGACCGCTAGGGTGAGCGCTCCTTGCGGCTTACCTGAACCTCGCAAACACCTTTGATGGCTTCCAGTTCGTCATGCAGGATTTCCAGTTTCCGATGCAAGTCTGCCAACTCGCTGTTCTGAGCTTCCAGGCTCGCCTCTAGAACTTTGGCGTCATTCTAAAAAAACGCAAAAAATGATTTGAACCAATCAACAACTTTAGCAGCTTCGTCTTTTGTCTAATAAGGGCGTTGGAAATTCAACTCACCGGAGAAAACGACGTTTTAGACAGCGCGACTTGTAGATCCACACATCGCTGCCTCAACTCCGCCTCAATTGTCCGACGACGAGTTAGCTGGGCGTTAATCCACCGCTCTAATCGATTAAGGAGACCCGCTGTCGGTGTACCGGCCTCACATGATCGATCGCATTCCACGGCAAAGCGCAAAGCCGCGAAGAGGTGGGGGCACGCGCGAGGTGCATGGGGGGACCGCGAGGGGTCCCCGCCGTGGCCTCCCTCCACTTCCGCGAGCAGAGTTTCGGCTTCTGTGAGTTGCTCGGCGGCGCGAACGAAGCGCTCCTGCAGAGTGGCAAGGACCGCGCGCATCTCAGCGCAGGCCTTGGAGCCGCAAGGCTAGAAAAATAAAATTGATACTTATAATTTATGAGTAGTTGTACACATTCAGCATGCGGTTCGGTCGATCAATCATGCTTTCAAGGCGTGATTGAGCCCCCACAACACACCTTTAACATTGCGGCGTCATCAGCTGAGTGACGATTCGAGTTGACGACAACAGCGGTGTCCGTTTCGTATCCACGTGGATCCGTTGTCTGTCGCTGTCGGCGTCTTGCTGCTGAGCTCGCGTCTTGCGTCGATGCTTCCGAGAACTCCCTCAGCATGTCTTCATACAGAGCCTGCCAATATGTAGAGTGGAATGTATATCTTACTCACATGTAATAAGTAGCCATTTTAAACTGCAAGTTTTCTCACCTGCAGCCTCACACTAGCTCGCTGAGCACACGACTCAGACGCCTGGAGGCTGGCCATTCTGTCGTGGAGAGTTCGCTGCTCCGCTTCAAGCTGGGCGATCCTCGTGGCCTGATCCTGCAACCGCGCACGATCCAGATGGCTTGCCTCCGTTAGCGCCGCGTTCGCAGCCTCTAGCCGAATAACCTAAATGCACACGTCGTATTGATGTTATTTCAGTAGCAATAATTATCTACGTTTTGATGGCGCTTCAACAGACCTTCGTCTGCGCATCGAGGTCCTCCTTAAGCGGCGGAGATGTTCCCGACGTCAAGACAAAATCCACGGAACAAACGGGTCTGCCGCGTTGATTGGTCGAGCCCGTGTCCATGGTTGCGAGGAGGCGTCGTCTGAGAGCCGCCTCGTTGCGTCGCGAGGCTGTGAGCGCGGCCTCATTGGCGCGGTACTCGGCTTGTGCGTGTGACAAGTCCGAGGTGAGTTCCTGAACGCGTTTCTCAAGGTCAACTCGACGTTTCTCGCAGATGGCCAATTGGGCACGCAGGCCATCGGACTCTTTTGTGCTCTGCAGGTGGCTGAATTGTAGTGAGTAGTATTCGGGCGAATTGGTGTCCCGAGTTTGATCGCCTTGGGGTAAATTATGACAGTATTCGGAAATAACTTTCATGCAAGAAACAAAACTCAAGGCGCTTGACAATAAGCCAAGCAAATCACTCACTTTTAATGCTTGTCCGAGACCCAGTGAGGAGTAGTGAATTTCTCACCCTAAAAAGCAATTTAATTTAATTTAGGTTTGCCAATCAGCCAAAGCGTCAAGTGAATTAATCTGATTGGTCGTTTGAAAGCAGTCGATTAACCAATGTGTGTGTTTTATTTAATTAAAACATGATGCTTGACAAACTGGTTGTCCCGATTTGCTCTGTCATCTTTTTTTGAGTGGTTACACCCAGCCAGTCAGGCAAAACGTCCAGTAGATTAATCTGATTGGTCGTTTGACAGGAGTCGATTAACCCATGAGTGTGTTGGCTTTAGTTAGAACGTCGTACTCAAGGAACATCACGGAGGAAATAATGAACGACAGACTACCGAGGAACATATTTTTACTGTAAACACGTTTGATAAATCGGTCGATTTGATTTGCTCTGCTTCTCATTTGATTACGATTGGTTGCGCCTAACCAATCAGGCAAACAGTTTAATCGGTCAATCTGATTGGTAGTTTGACCAGAGGCTATCAACCAGCGTGTGCTTGCTTAAATAGGAAGGCAATTTTTGAAAATATCAACAACATAATTGACAAAAGAGAGCACATTTAGCCGGTATAGGCGGCCGAAAAGTACTTCTTCAGATTGCGTTTGACAAACTACTTGCTTCGATTTGCTCTGCTTGTCACTTTATTGTGAGTGGTTACACCCAACCAATCAGGCAAAGCGTCCAGGACATTAATCTGATTGGTCGTTTGACAGGAGTCGATTAACCAATGCGTGTGTTCGCTTTTGTTAAAACGTCACACCCCCTTAAAATCGAGTTTGATAAACTGGTTGCCACGATTTGCTTTGTTTGGTTGGTTGCACCCAACCAATCAGGCAAAGCGTCCAGGAGATTAATCTGATTGGTCGTTTGGCAGGAGTCGATTAACCAATGCGTGTGTTCGCTTTAGTTAGAAAGTCGTACTCCAAGGATCATCACGTACCTCTTCAGATTGCGAATGGCTGTGAGTAAGGTGTCTTCTGTGACCGGGTCGCTGACAACCTCTAGTTCCACTGCCAACTGTTGGACGACAGGTGAATTAAGAAGGAGGCAGCCATCTTCCAGTTCAACATCACCAGCACCCTCTGGAAGGCCACAGGCTCTTCGTAGCCTGTCCTGCAGTCGCTGAAGCTCCGCACAATCACCACTCCCGCCAACCTGTTCACAACAAACAACCAATCAATCAGAACTGCTTTTTTATTGGCTGAACAATTGGGGCGTCGTTGATTGGGTGGGAGTGTGAGAACTTGCCTGGTGTGACTTGAGTTGAGCTCGGAGGCTTTCACATGAGGCCTCGGATTTTGCCAAAATCTCCTCCAATCGGGCAATTTGTTCCACCTTCGCGGCCAATTCGGCCTGTGGGGAGGACACAAACAAACAACTTTTAACACTGAAATGAGGGACAACGATTTCGCCGTCAACTGAAAATGTCGGCTGTAAAAGCTGAATTTCTGCTTAAAATGCCCAACCAATTTAAAAATGCCACCAAAGCGACAGCTTGCTCCTGATTAGATGCACCTGAGCTAACGCGCCAATCAGCGATTGATGAACACAAGGCCAAAAAACACACCCACCTGCAGTGCCTGTCCCCTGGTGTGCTTATCACTCTCAGCCAGCGAGTTCTCTGAGTCGTCCTCGTTGCGCGCGACCTGTTCCCGCAGCTCCGCATTGTCGCGACGCAGATCGCGCACCAAATTCTCCAAATGACGGTATCTTGCCGCCAAGGCCGCGCTCTCCGCCTGCTGATTGGCCAATTCAGAGAGAGCGGCGGCGGTCTCTGCACGCGCCAAGGCAACCACCGACGGACCCGAATCGGCGTCCTCCTGCGTACAAAAAACGCACATCACTTTTTTTGCAAAAATAAAAACCCTCGGCCAAGCCTGGACAATGTGGCCGACTGTCGAGTGTGTTGATAAAGCACACATTGTTTAGAGACAGATGTGTGTTATTTGAATTTCACAAGTCAGCCAATGAAATGCGCCTAACCGTGACTCTCCATTTTTGAAAGTGAGTATTTCAAGATGACCGGCCTTGCTCGACCAATAAGAAGACTCCAATAGTAGTGAAATTATGGCGGTTGAGGTGAACACAATTATTTCTCGGTGTGGTGAGGTCATGGGCGTGAACTTCAACGCGGTTAATTTTCACACCAATCAGCCAGCTACATCCATCGCTTCGAATCGATTCGTAACGAAACAAATCCAGATTACTGGGACCACAATATGGAATCAAGACCGTTTCGTGCAAATTGCTCCACGCATTGAATTTTTCAACTTTTTTTTCAATTGCTAATTCAACCTCCACTCGAACCATTTGTTTAAAGAAACTCGTGAGAAGAAGGGTGTTAGATATTGAATTTTTTTTTAAAACTCGCTCCAGTTGTTCAATTTCAGCGCAATTAATTTCCCTCAAACATTAATCCCTTTTAGTGTAAGGGAGAGTCTTAAAAATGGCCTGATTCGTGGTCCTGTCCAAACGTTACTAGGGTGTAGAAACCCATCAACAGGGCCGCGTTTGGTACGTTTGTCAGTGACAGTTAAAAAGTCAGCGCAGCCGGGAAAAAAACGACAATTTTTGTTTTTGAAAAAAAAATCGGAGCAATTTTACTGCTCCGCAGAGTGGAGATTTGTCGCCGTCTGCTGTTAATGAAGATTAATTGTTGGTTAAAAATGGAGTTACTATGGTTACGATAGAGGTAAAAGTGGTGTGCAGGCGCTGTGGTACGTGGAGGGAAATAAATTGACGCAAATCCGAGCTAATCTGGATGGTATTGAAATGTACTTTTGACCCCAAAAGTACATTTCAAGCGGCGACTTTTTGGGCTACGAAATTTGCCCTTGCAGTGGTCAACTTGTGGGTGTCTACAGAGAAGAACAGATGTCATTACCACATCGAGCGAGTCACATAGGACTGGTTCGTTACAGCTAAATGCCACAATCTCGGTTATCTGTCACGAAAGAGAAATGGGGATTTGAGGGGTGGCAGGTGGCGGTGGTAGTGGTAGTAGTAGTGACTTTTAGTACTACGGTAAAATCTCAAATGTGAATAGGGAACTTGCCATGGGTCTAGTTAATTAAAACTTGCGTAAATTCGTCCGATTTTTCACCTAAACTATTTCAGGAGACTTACTTGTTCATTTCTCCTCTTCAAATGTCACGAATTTTAAATAAAAATAACCTTTTTCGGGGATTCGATCAGACCTTAACCTGATCTACGTTAATTGACTTCTTGCATGATCGAGATTGTAAAAGTCTGTCGCTGTTTTGCTGTGCTAGAATTACACATTTACGACACACCTATCTCAGACCAATCGAAATCGGCTGATTCAAAATCTTGGCCAATCAAAACCGTGCGATCAGAGTCAATCAAAATGGCATATTTCCACACTATGCTTGAATTAAAAGAAAACGCACGAATTTGTTAAACCAATCAAGACCACTTCATCTGTGGTCTGCCTGAAAACACCATGACGGCAAATTATGCTACGCTTGAATTAGTGAGAATCTACGCCTCGGTTGGACCAATCAAAATTGTGTGATCTATGGTCTTACAGAATCAATTTTTTCGCCTGGTTTCAAGTACTGTTTGAGCAATGATCTTGATTAATCAGGACCCTGTGATCCACGGTCTCCGTGAAATCGATGAAATGAAATACCTTTGCAAAGTTTGAATGAATGAAAATCGAAGTTTTTGAGAGACCAATCAAAACCACCTGATCCATAGTCTTGACCAATCACAACCTCGCAGTGGTTCCGCGTTTGAATCCGTGCTGCTAATTAGACCAATCACAGTCAGAGGGGGGTCAGGTAACTCCTCCCACTACTGCTGCTGCTGCTGTGTGGGTTATGTAGAGGGATTTACTCACGCGATTCCCCAAAGACCCAAGTATTTACGCCCAGTGGGGCTGATCGGTTCGTGTTGAAGCCAAAACGGTCTGATTTTATCTCGATTCTGAATCGGCAGGTAGAGTTAAAAAGGAGTGAATAATTGAAGTGGGGAGCGGTATTTGCACCACCGCGAAGTGAACACAAGTAGCCGGCACCAGGAACTGCTGCATTATTAATTAAGACCCGCTGTTGTAAAGCAAAAAATTTTTAAATGGACGCACAAACAATCTCGTTTGATTAACAGGCCGTGTTTGGGACCCACTGACTGTCCAGTCATTTCGATTGGGTGCTTTTAAGACGTTAAAAATTTCGCCCAAAGTTGCAATTTTTAACGTAAAACCAACCCGTGTCTTGATGCTACGTTTTAACCCATTTTTTATAACCTTTTTGGATCGAACAAGATAAATCGACAGCAAAAAAGCAAATTAACTAGACTCGTGTTCCCCTACGCAGACCGTTTGATTATGCAGCAAGTGGCATTTGAAGACGATGAACAGTTGGTGTTACTTTTAGCCAAAAAAAAGATTTTTTCCTGACGAACAGATGCTCTAATGCAAGCTGCTAGTCGTTTAAACCTTACTGAAACGTTCGCGCACACAATACCACGTATTCGTATCGCCCGCGCGCGATCCTATTGGCCACTTACACTTTCAATGTGCTGCCAAGTTTGGGTGAGTTGTAGTCGTTCTTTGATCGAGAATATTTGGTTTCGTGTCTGAAAATTTTGGTTCCCTCGAAAAGCCACAGTGTTCAACAAAGGATCGACCGAAATCTGAGCGTTGGGGAGTTCAGAAAAACAGCTGACGAAGCGCGGTTGATCTGAATTCAGCACGCGCACACACCAAACTGCGTCTATTGATCAGTGTAAACACACAATCGCACACACGCCAGGCGTTCAAACCAGCTTGCTAGCGGCTACGTTGCGTGTCTAGAGGGTTGGGCGGGTGGGTGGGTGGGTTGGTGGTGTTGCGTGCAACCCGTGACACGGCCACGCTCTCACTCCCTACGTGACCACGTAAAGCCACTGATCACGCCGCGAGTGAGGACTCGAACTAGGGACCTTGTAGCCGAAGCATACGATTTCAGTGCGAATTTCCCGGTGTGATTTCATGGCCTTTGCGTGTGTGTACATGATCTACTACTGACACTTGGGCAATGGGTGGTCATAAAAGAGTTTTACTAAAGCGACACGGCAGCCAGTCTGTTTTCGCGTCATGGAGAATTCTACCAAATCGTCCATGATGTAAACCAGCCAATCAAAAACCCTCGTTGCGTCGGCCATCTTCCCTCAACTATCAGTGGTTCGATTTGAAATTACGCGGACAATTCGATATCGAACGCGCGCTTTGAATTGTCCACACACACACAAACTACACGAGCCAATTAAAATAGCGAATTCGGTGGGAAAATATCGTCACACCGTAGGTCATTTTTGGTATAAAAAAAGCAAAAAAACATCCAGCATCACGTACCTCTGTCTGGGTTTCGCTGTTCTCACAAATCGGCTGACGCCGCAATTCCTCCTCAATCTAATTAAGAAAAGTCAATGAAAAAAGGAGTAAATGTGCCCTCATTTTCTGTGAAGCTGGAAATTCCCATAATTCTTAGCCACGGTAACTGCCAACTTGCCATTGCTTTTTGGTTTTCAATTTCGACCATCTGAAAGTCGAGCAGTTCCAGCTGTTCCTTCATCTCCAATTTCGTGAGTTCCAGAGTCTCGATCTTCTTCGCCGACTCGTAGAGCTGAAGTAGTCAAAAAGTTACCGGATTATTGATCGGAAAATCGATTTTTTTCTTGCGTGAGTTCCACTCTGAGCTCATTGGCTACAAACACACGATGAACGATTGGTTTTTGTGATGCGTGCGTGATGAAGCGCACTATGAAATCTACTGAAATTTCCATAAGTAGACAGGTGCAGTGTTCCACAAATGCAAGGAAAATGAAGCAAAATATGCATTTTGTAATGCAGCAACTAGGCTTATGGCCATAGCACTGAAAAATCTGTGACTAAAGTTGGTAAAAAGCAATTGCACCTAAGTAGTATCGATGATCTGCAAGTACAAATTCTAGCCACGTTTGCTGATGTTCAGATAGTTAGGAATGAGTCACCCTTTCAGTGTAAATAACTTTGTTGTAAGCCAATGAAACGGCACGTTCACTGACGAATTACATGACTCCAAATGCTCTTGGAAATTCCTGCCAGATGCATCCACATTTGTCCATTTTTTTGTACGAAAATTACAACTAACGCGACGATTACTCGTGTGCTCATGTGGATCATTGCAGTGATTGGCTATCTCTCAGCCGTTCAAAATACGCGCCAGTATGCGCGTTTGCCGCTGTAGCGTAAACTAGGTCATTGATTTTGTATAAGTACTCCGATTTCCACAACTTTTTATACAAATGACAATTTTACGGTCCTTTCCCATTTTTCGTATTTTGTATCGACCGCCCGCATCCTATTGGTCCTCTTCCAATTTGATTATGGAATCAATTTTATTGGATGCCAAGGTAGCCACAGGCACATACCATTGGACAACTGATCGAGCTACTAGTGGTAAAGCTATGATCGTAGCCTCCGTAAACCCGCTTTTTTCAAAGGCTGTAATTAAAAGCGCAAATGCGTCGTTTTACCTGATTAAGGAGTTTCTTGTTTTGACGAATCAAAGCGCGCCTTTCTTCAGCTTCGCGTGGATCCTAAAATAAAATCAACCAAAAACCGATAAGGAACAACTATTAAAAAAAGTTATTTAGCTTCACTGATACCGATTTATAAATTGCAAAAAATGTGTAAATCCGAATTCCGCTCAGTGTGTAATTGCTAATCCTGTACTCATGCACACCACTTTTCAAATTCAAATCAACCGCCTCTAGCCTATTGGCTCGTTCGTCCCTATTTGAATGTGCAATCGACTTTATTGGCTGCATCTAATGCGAACCACTTAGATTTAATTTTGACGAAAATTTCTGCATTCCCCGATGCGTTATTTTGGTAAGGCATTAGTCCGATAGTGTTTGAGGACGAAAAACGACAAAGGCATGGCTGAGTGGGCAGTGTTTTGCCAAATAACCAACGCGCGGAATCAGATAATCGTCTGGCACACCACCACCCCGTCTAACCGCATTATCAGGTTGGGAGTTGTGCACAAGAGGCAATCAGATCGCCCATAGCAAACAAACGCTTTATTTCTCGACTAGAACTATTGCATTATAATTCTCCGAGCCTAAAATTATAAGTTATTTAGAAATCTTTCCGCAGTCTGTAGTGGTTTCAATAGAATCGGAAGCGAGGTTTCCAAACACCAAACATCAAGTCTACGTGAATTACACAATCTCCCACGACAGCACAGTGCGCGATAACAGCTGACAAACAGCACAGCCGACGGCCCAGCGTTTTCTACGATTTCTAGACAGAAAAAAATGTCTTCAAAGCACGGTAGTTAATCTGCAGTATTCCTGGTGCCGACATTGTGTCTTAAGAAATGGGTAGCTATTGGTTCTAAAGTTTCAGAAGTGGTAATTTTGATCTCAGCTACCAGCGTCGAATGTACAAAGACGGGGAATCGCGGGTTCGACTGGATGAAGGCCCTACGCAAACGCGACAATAGCTTGCAGCTCAGTTGAGAGTCACCAAAACAACGCTTGCACCAAGTGGGAAAAATCCAAAAACTTGGAAGTTGCGTCCCCCACATGTGTTGACTGAACACACATGCCCTTCACGGCTTGCCCTTCGGCAACAGAAGGGGAATGGACGATGAAAAGCACAGCTTTGTTACGAGAATTCCAAACGTAAAGTGGTGTCGTGGGTAGATGCCGGGTAGCGGAGCGGCACATCGACGCCACAACAGGACATCCACTTGAAGAAGAAGAAGAAGAAGAAGAAGAAGAGGAAGAAGAAGAGGAAGAAGAAGAGGAAGAAGAAGAAGAAGAAGAGGAAGAAGAAGAAGAGGAAGAAGAAGAATAGGAAGAAGAAGAGGAAGAAGAAGGTTCTCCCGTGAATGAAAGGTGCATTTTATTACGAACTCCTGCAAACTGGTCGTCAGACGGTGGCTATGCGAAGAACTTGATCAGAAAAGGTCATTTGCTGGTCAAGGAAGCAGGCAAATCAGACCGCTAGTGCAAGACGAAACACAAGCTGGTCTGTTGTTGACCAACCAGGAATCGGTAACGTCCATCTCAACTGCCTAGGACGACAGTTCAGCGCCTCGGTAGTCTAGACAACACCAGGGAAGTGATGTGCTTCCAGCCAGTGTGTTAAACGAATTCTCTGAAGACGAGGGATGTGTGTGTGTGTGAAGAGAATTTTTGTCGAACACGGTGGGTGTATCCCACAAGACGCAACCAGAAAAGCCAACGCCCTCTACTCACTGGCATAAAAAAACCAACTTCTTTTAAAAAAGTACAAACAATATACGGCTGTGTGTGTAGATGTTGTACCAACTCCAGATTGGGGCAATCGCATGACGCATAATTCTCGTTTGGCAATCGATCAGTTGGATAGATTCAGCAATTAGATGTCGAATCACATGATGTGATTGGGTTTTTTGTCTACATGAATAAACTAGCATGCTTCGTTTACGTTTGGACCTCGTTAGTAGCTCAAACAGTTGGTACCACAGACGGTCCGGTTGCCTTGGCAACGCCAGGGGCTCACCCAGAGTTTGCGAGTCTTGGCAAAAAAAGCGTACAAGTTTGGCGGTTTAATGAAAAGCGGTAATTGCCAGCTAACCGCCGACTTTCTTGTTTTTCGTGTCAGCTGCGTATAGCGCTGTAATAAAGGGGGGAAGGAGAATGAGGCGAAAGCCGATTGGCCCGTGCCGGTAGACAACAAACCGTGCCTGTCCAGGAACTACCCAAACGATCACATGCAGCACACGAGGCGCTGGCGTTGTTACGAAGGCATGGTTCAAATATGATCTTATTTCTCGAAGACATGGCAATGCACACATGCTGGAGAGTTAGAATACGTGGTTCTGCAAAATGTTTATATGAAAACGCATCGATCGAGTGCCACGCGGTGTACAAGTCACTTCCAAATATATTCCGTGAAACTTTGACACCGGTAGGGCAGACGTAGTTGGCTTGCTGGCATTTGCAATTTACCCCAAACAAAACTAGGCGCGTTAGTGGCGTCGGTCAACACTACTTGTTCCAACTTCAGAACATTGCGTCACTTTAGTGCCCAAATAGTCGTAAACGCGAGTTACGTGTGCAGGGTTGTAAGCAGCGTGATTGGAATTCGTGATGATGTCAAATTTCCCGCCACGAATAAACAACTTTGGAAAATTAACCAATCAAATGTGAGAGTGAATGAGCGGAAAGCGACGGCATCAATGTGGCAATTAAGGCTATATTCTACACTCCCTGTCTGGTTACATGTGGTGGAAAAGCGAAATGAATGACGTCACGCAAACATGGTAACAGCAGATGGTGATTACATGGATGCGTTCGGTAGTATGGTGTCACAACGAAAAACGTTTGCTCTAGACAACGCTGACTAAGAGTGAGTAGTATATCACAGACCACAAACTCCAATACTGCTACGGTAAACCGGTGGGAAGACAATCAAGTACTAGAGGAACAATAAAAAGACCCAATAATAGGTCGTTCTGATCAATTTTGCAGACGCCAAGCCCACCCCACATAAGTTCTCTCACAACTGCCGCCTCGTAATTTTTTTCCAAATCGATCGTCCTCCAAGCTGAATACAAAAACAAGACATCTTCGACTGATACAAACGTGTTTTAGAAATGATGGTTGTGATTTTACATGACGCCGCTAGTTGGCCAATCAGAATAAGCCTCCGGGTGTCTGTATATTTCAAAAGTGCGAAAAAATCAATAAAGTTAAAAAACAAGGTCTTCAACTCACGATTTTTCGGCGCTAAAAGAGAAAAGAGGGTCGTTCTTTTTAAGAAATAAAGTAGAATTGAGATGCTAATTCAAAAGTGATTTTAAAAATTTTGTTGTTTGAAAAAAAACCATGTTCTGCGAAGCCCAAAGCTGACAATTTAAAGGGGCTCTGCAAAACAATCGTACCACAATTTGTGACTGTGATAGGGTTTGGCTACTGGGAAATGTCGCCCTGCTAAGTGAAATTAGTCACCATGGCGCGTGAGTCACCAGCAAATTCGGCTTTATCGTGCGGACGCATGAAATGTCCGCGTCGCTTAGGAGCTTTCGAAATGCGTGCTTCTGTTTCTTTAAATTTCCATCTCAAGGCCACACAAAACACACAACTCCAAACTGCATTCCACTATACCCTGATCCACGGAGTTAGGAACGTGTTTAAGAACATAAATCTGACCCTTAACAAGGCAATTTTGGTCAAATATTTGCCAGCAAGGACACCGTTCAGGTGCGTGGCATTCGGCATTGTGAAAAATAGTCATAATTTACGCGGCCATTAGGGTGTGAGAGCTACCGATGCGTAGCCCGAGCAACGGCAAGCTTAATAACCTACACACACATAATTCGAGACTACCGACCAATCAGGAGGGGCTCACACACGACCTACAAAGATGTAACCACGTTATCGAATGAACGGGAAACACGATTTAGCCCTCTACCTGTCTAAAGCAAACACATTCTTACACAGATACCTCAACGTGTACGTGCATCTGTGAATGAATAATCCGGTTTCTGGTTAAACTGTGTTACTTCTGAGTAACTCCTAAATTACAATGAGGTTCTAATCTTTATAGTTGCCTTTACGTAAACAAGCTTATACCACAGGATTCGTGTCTGTCAGCTGTGAATATTTTCTAAACAATTTTTGGCTGACTGCAACTTGCCGAAGAATGTTGTGTTAAAATTGCGACTTATAGAACCGAATGTAACAATAAATAGAGATAACCACCGTAATTTGAAGTTTTCCATCGGCTATTACAACCTGAATTTACAAAATCGCGTTAAAGAAGCTAATCTCACACACTCGGAGCAAACATGCTTGTCGCTTGTGGAAACTAAGCTGACAGAATCAGTTGACAATGAAACCTGGGAAAACAGACCGCTGCCACTGCGACAACTAATGGCTATCCGTTGAATTAGCTGACCTACATTGATTTAAGAAAGGCGTTGGTTGTTTGGGGTTTTGATGGCAAATTAAACTGATACGGCCTAAATGTCAACGATCCTAGTATCCTAATAAGTTGCGTGCAAATTTATGTTAAAATTTAAAAATGTAATTTGAAAATGAATAATAGTGGACTAGGAAGTATATCAAAACATCGCTAATTGAGAAAACCTACCCGAGCCATCCGCACTTCCAGAGCTTGTTTTAAGTCTTCGATACACATCATCGCATCTAGCAGATCTGTCTCTAGTCGATTGCGTGCCTGTTTAAATGAAAAACGTGTAACGCGCGCCATTTGGTCCACCTATTCTTTGTCCTCCTCTTCCCCCGGCTATCCCGTCTTCCTCAAGGGACGTCCGTGGGACTGAGGGCAACGCCAACCCTCCCAATGGACATCCGATTCATCCTCCACTTCCAACCCTCTTCTTAAGCTATAGCACCTCTGCATTTGTATGCGGTGGTATAGACTACATCTGGTTTTTCCTGCTATTCTTGTATCGTATGCCGAGTAGTCAACACTGACGATGTGGCTATCTTAGAGGGATGGGCTAAGTCATCTCCGTGTAGACCCCTGCCCGGTAGGCGCATTACAAACATAAACTTATTTTCTCGGAATGCAATTATACCTTAATTGCATAGACTAAAAATACCTCCGTTAGCTAATTAGGAAAACCCCTAAAAACGTAAGACTATTGACCACGCTACGCAATTTAGAATTTAACTCTTCCAAATACAATTTAAATGACTCCCACAATACTGCCTGTTACGATAAATAAACCAATTTACCATTTCATTATCCTTTTTGATGATGGAAAGGAACCTCTCCAACCGAAGATGATCATTCATAAGAAGTCGATAATTATTCAACAGTTCCTGTTTTGACATCTACATCCACATAAAATAATACTTCTGCTAACCGATTCCTGATTTTTAGCAATAATTGACCATCGTTTATTTAGAACAGCCATTGAATCTTCCTGCTTGTTTTCGGATTTTTCGCTGAAGCGCATAAATGGGTCATTCATTTCAAGCGAGTTTTCCTACAAGCAGGCAAATTAGTAAGGCAAAGCTAACACTACAGTTGACTTCGAACGTTTAGATTTCTTGACTAATTTTGTAGCAGCCTCTTCGATCCCCACAGATTTTCGTGGAACGACGGGGCTCCGAAATCTCGCATCCATCTAGAAATACTGATCATCCAAAATTAAAATACAGTTTGATAAATTCCTGCAGGTAGCATGGATAAATGATTATCGAAAAGACTCCGAAAATGATAACACAACGTTTAGACAGGCAAGTACAAAATAAGCCTTCTAAAACTAATACATCGGACCCCGCGCCATTTCACGAAAGCAGCCACTTGAAAGGTTGCGAGTGAGTAATGCAAACCATGTTCATGTGTGTAACAAGTTCAAACAAATTAACTGCATTGTTCTAAGTGTATGGCATCATAGGTTTGCTGTTCAAAAATTATTTCATTAAAAAGTGCAGCATTCAAAATTATTTTTTTTATCTTCGAGTGTGATTTACTCGAAATCAATTTCCCAAAAGTATTGTAATTCTGAAAAGGTGAGAAATTGATGTTTTAAAGGGACTCCAAAAAGCCAGTATTTGTAGTTTTTATATATCTTTCTAGGTCCTTTTCTGGATGATATCCCAATTTTGTCTGGAAATTGGTTTTACATGATTTCATGCTTAAATACATTATTTATTTGAATTATAACATTGAGGACATATTATAGGCTGATTTATATACTCCTTCTTCGTTACTGGAAGCTTGGGTCTAAAAATAATCAATTATTGTCAATCATTCGTAACTTGGTATTTACATTCAGGAAGCAATGCAAACGCAAATTTCTTATTTGTTTGAGTCTGACGTGAATCACAAATAATTTAATATTTAAAAACGAAATATTTAACTTCAGACCGTTTGGCTTCAGAATTTAACTAGAAATGTCTATATTAGGTCGACACCTCGATATTGTTGTTTGCTAGTATTTCTTCGGACCAAAGGCACGCATGAATTTTTTTATAATATTCAGAGCTCATTTGATTGGCACAACAGTTACCATTGAAAACAAAATCATTCTTTTTTTGTAATTTTTCTTGTCGCTTAAATCAATCAGTTTAAATCCCTAAGCAGATTAGTAAGAAAATTAGATACCATATGCTATTTTATATAAGCGAAAGGCAACCAATCAATTTAATCAAAAAGTTCTTACGATTAAAGTTTTGTTGATGTTGTCATCACCATTCTGTGTCTTGTTGATAACGGTGGGTTCAATTTTATTACTGCAAATTTTCAATTATTTTTGAATTTTTAACCACTTTGTGGGCTTAACATTTTAATCATAATGCTTTTTAAGGTCAGATTACTAGACATTCGTGAAATTATCGGCTGACTAGAGTAAGGATATTCAGACAAATTAAATTATCGTATTTTGGAGTCCGTTATCACGTATTTTTATCATCAGACATCTGTCAAAAACGCAGTGGCCCTTTTGACTGACGTGGGTCACTGCGATTAATCAAGTCTTATTACGAAATTCTACTACCCTCGAAGAAAAAAAAGACCAGGAATCAAGGGAACACAGGCGTTTAGCGTAAACGAGTTAGTGTCGCTGAATCGTGGGTGGTGTTTGCATGTTCATATTTACTGTTCAAGTATGTGGAAGATTGTAAGTCATTGATGCACTAGCATCGAGACATAGATGCTGTGATAATCCAGAATTATCGTTTGGGCTAGTGAGGGGATATCTAATACCCTGCAAAGCTAGCTATATGCTGTACAAAGAGAAAAACTGTTTCAGAGCCTAAAGTGATCAGATTTGCGCGATTCACAAAAGACCTTTACAAGTTGTGGTCAGGTGATGGGATTGCCGGACGCAAGGAAAATTATGGAAAGAACGTTGATAGCCTGCATCGATTTTGTGCAACGCTATTTCTTTAGCCAAATAACAAGAGTCAGTAAAGGCTGCGATTTCGACGATAGTTCAGCATTATACTTTGACACCGACGTTTGGCCTTCAAATGCAATTAAGGACTGTAGCCCCAAGGTTTACCATTGTTTTAGCGAGAATATGTGTTTAATTGTAGCCGTACACGAAGTTAAATAATGAGGGGGCTGGGCCACGTAGACTGCAGAGGTTAATAATAGGTCTAACCAACACGATTTGAAAAATCTTTGTAATGTTGAAGGCTCACGATATAAGATTAATAAAAGTATTGAATCATCAAATTTAACTGATGATTGGGTGAGAAGTCAACGTAAGATACAAGCGAAATGTTCACTTTCCAATAGTGCTAAGTAATTTAAACAACACTTTAAAGGCCTTAAGGTATATATGAAGCACCACGGAATAGTTCAGATGATGCATGCGTGTTCGGATCACTTTCGCTAAACATGCCAAAAAAAATGTCAGCAAATAAAATGACAAAAGATGCCTAAAGTTTAAACACCAGCACGACATATTTATATATGATTTTCAATGATTAAAGATAAAATTGACTGTTACTAAAACGTGGCGAATGGGAAGTATTTTACTAGAAATTTATAATTGAGATCATTAGTAATTACAAAATTTAAAATAAACAAACTGCTTTGATAAGCAAGATTTCTGCAATTTAAGTAAAATATAAATGATAATAAGCAAGGTGCTGCTTTGTTATGATAAAAATCCAAAGAAGACTATATTGGTGTCAACAATGTCAAGGGCACGGGATCTTTGTTTTAAAACGTTACTTGGTAGCGCGACTTTGGAGTGCGTTTCGTTCGCCGCTGTCCTGTCATTGAGTTACGCCTTTGCCTTCGAGTAAATGCGTATTAACAATCGGCGACGGTTTATTGAGACTTGGCAGCCTTAACTTGTTTATAAAGGTAAACACTTCGTAGACGTATTGTTGACCTTATTCACCATTCTTGTCTAACGTGCCCTTTCGTTGTCTCCCATCGTGTGACTTTCTTCACCGCCATAAAGTGCTCAATTCTGGCATGTAATTTTCTCTTTTTTGGCTTGTACAGACTGTTGTGGGCCCTAGGAGGTATCAAAGTTAACTGTAGACACAACACCATTAATGCAATTTAATTCTGCAGTGTTTGTCCAATTTCTAATCACTTGCCACTTTCTTCTAACACTGTTCACGAACTTTGTTCCCTAATGACTAATGACTATTTCAAATCTTTTTGGACTGCCAGCCGAAAAGCTGCGCAAAATGCTTGGATTTTAATGTTCGAGGCAAGTACCTCGTCCACTTGGCAGCTTCTCACGCTTTTTTAAACCTTAGTTCGCTCCTCCATTACTTTCTTTGCAGCATCTTTTTTTTCATTTGTAGGTTCTGTATGGCGTTTTCTTTCCTCCCTTCTTAACCATCCTCGAAGCCAAAGACTCCGAATTTATTTTCTCTCGTGGACATGTTCCCAGTTTTGTTACTAGTGCTGTTGGTCGCGTTGGTGCCTACTGTCAAGCCTGATCAGTGCTTAAAACTCCTCTGTGATCCGGATCAGAGTGACTGTCAGCATTGTGAGAACTTACAGCCCCATCATCTCAACCAGTGGCGACGTTACATCGACGCGTTGTTGCAAAACTTTAAAGACGAGGAAGGCAACTCCATTTACTACAAGCAAATACGCGAACAGCCCTTCTGCTGCAAACCCAAAGCTGGTGAATTCTGCAGCATCAAACTCATCAACGAGCCCAAACTCCCTCCACACCGTCTTTACGAGTTGGGGTAGGTCAATTTGCGCTGCAGTCCCTCCCTCGAGTACTTGTGCTCAGACACCAGTTAATTTGTGCCTGCCTTTTTTTAGTTGCCGGGGCCAAGGTGACTTCTGGAATTCGATTACTTGTGCACCTGGGGGTGCTCGTTGCTGCAATGCCACTTTTTGCAATCTGCCCACAGATGAGGAGATATCCAAGTTGATTGTAGAAAAGCCCAAAGACAACACCCTTATTGTGATTCTCCCCATCCTCTTTGTTCTCACGGCTTTTGTTTTAATCGGCGGTTGGTGCTTCTGGCGGTGGCGTGATAGGACGGGTACGTTTTCAATGGTTTTGCGTAACCAGGATTTAGTCTAACAATTCCACGCTCCCTGGCCCTGTACCCCCATTTCTAATTCTTGTCTTTTTTCGTCTTTTTTAGATTGGAGAAAATGTAAGTTACCTGTCTTGTTGTATTAAGCCGTTTCTACTTTCAAATATTTAAAAATTGGCTCAATGGAACAAATATAGCCTGCCAGATTTGGGGTAGCGTCATCCTTAGTGTAACTATAAACCTGTTACCTGTCCACTGATCTGGTTTTTTTAATAAGGGCTTCATAGTCACTCAGCCAACATGTTTACTCACTGGTTCATACTAGGCAAACTTGAGTGGTGGGGTGCTATTGACTTTGGCATAATAACCAAATCCAAATCACCCGGCTCACGGTTGTCAAGTGCCATTGACACAGAGGTGCGGGCTTCATTACCCAGTTTCCCGGCCTGACATTTAGTCCTTTTTACCACCCAGCCCTTCAAATGCCAGTTTCAGTGGTGGGTGGTCCGATCGGCGATTGTGCGGGTCAGACGTCTGGCGGTGACACTTGCCCATGGTTGGTTGACGGAGCTTCAGGCGTTGGCGTCGTCGTATCTGCTGGCACCGGACCCGGGGGTGCTCCAGCGCAGCTACTTAACGGCGGTCTAATTGAGCCCCACTACCCCTCTCGCACGCCCCTCTTGACTGGGAATCCCGGCTCCTCCATCTCGTCCTCCGCCGTGATGATCAAACCCATTCGCCCCATGGGTGGATCCTCTTACCACAGCAACGGCCTGAACTCCATCGGAAGCGGTGTGATTATTGGTGGCTCGACTGTCGTCCGCGGGTCTGAGGGAGTGGGTGTGGGAGGCGGAGGCGGAGGAGGCGCTTCCTACACGGCTGCCCTTGCAAGCAGCGGAGGCGGCACTATGTTCCCCCCCGCCTCCTGCTCCGCGCCTCCTGGTGGCGGGCCTGATTTGGGCATCACTTCGTCGGGCAGCGGATCCGGGGCTGGTCAGCCGCTTCTGGTTGAGCGCACTGTCGCCCGACAGGTGCACCTGGAGCGACGCATCGGCGAGGGACGCTACGGGGATGTCTGGCTCGGTCGGCTGCACTGTGACCAGGTCGCCGTGAAGATATTCTCCAGTCGAAATGAAAACTCCTGGATCAGGTGAGTCGGCTTCAGTCGAAGGAACCTGGCTTTCGTGGATTTTTTTACGAGAAGGGCTGTTTGTGCACCTCGTTGCAGGCACACACACGCACACGTGACGCCCCAAAGTCGAAAAGGGTACACGGTAGGGGTTGGGGGGGTGGGGGTGGGGTGGGGTAACGAAGAGGGTTCATGCACCCTGTTTACATGTCCATTGTTTCTTCTTGCTTTACAAGCATTTCTCTACCTCCTCCTCCTCTCCCTCCCCCGCTTCTCCCCCATCCCGTCTTTCCCTCTTCGCGTGTCAAGTGTGTGCGTGTGCGCTCGCGTTCCTTCCTGCTTCTACTTTTGGCTTCTGGCGTTGTCCGAAAATAACTTACAAGTCCTTCATTCCGATCTAGTGTCTATGTACCAGTCAAGAGGCAGTCCTGACAACAGTCCGACTCTATTTACAATGGTTTTCACGACTCATAAGTCCCTAATTTGCCATGTCGTTGGCACCTCCTCTCGTTATCTGCCCGAAATCCACGGCCCCCATCAAACAAAGTGCCAGGATCACAGCGCCTGGGCACCGCTCGTCGGTATGGGCAGCATTTTTGTTCGTGCACACACACACCCACAAAACACACACGCACACACACACGACCCGTCCTGCCTTTCTGTGTGTCTCCCGTCATCGTAGCTTGCCCGTTTTGTGCATCCGTGAGTCACTGCTGCGTTGTTAACCCAGCTTCCGCCAATGTGCTTGCGTGCGCGCGCGTTCCTTCTCGCGCACACACACACACCGTCTCTCCCAGCCGGTTACTGCAGAGTCCTGGTTTGGAGCTCAATCGACGGTACTGGTGTGTGTGTATGTGTGTGTCTAGCATCGTCGTCGTTGTCGTGGCGGTCTGTCTTGTTTGCGGAACAAGCCCACGAGCGGTGCGTCGCCGCCAAAGTGCTACACACCCCCACCCCCACCCCCCGCAGCCCCCCAATCTCCTCTCCACCCCCGGTACACACTTAGCAACGCAATTCACACCTCCTTTACGCTGTTGTCCTGCCGCCTGATCTCGATCGAGGGCGTCTTAACCGCGCAATCGCAGGACATGTGAATGCGTGATGTGTAGATTGTCACCATTTCTCACCCAATTTTGACTCCCTATCAGGGGGTGTTTGGCCCGTTCGCGCGCTGATTGGTCTAACAGGGGGTGTGTTTTTTGCTTCCCTTTGCCAGAGAGAAGGAGATCTACGAGACGGCGACCCTGCGCCACACCAACATTCTCGGCTTCATCGCCGCCGACAACAAGGACAACGGCATCTCCACGGAGTTGTGGCTAATCGCGGAGTACCACCGGTTGGGGTCGCTGTACGAGTTCCTGCAAAGCCACGCCTTCTCCCTCCCGGCTCTCGTTAAGATGGCGTCGTCGATCGCCAACGGACTGGCTCACCTCCATATGCCCATTATCGGCACCTCGGTGAGTTTTGACCGGGCGGTGAAATTCACACACACATGACACCTAGTTAAGAGCGGTCAGGTGAAGCGTCGTGCGCCACACACGTCCATTAAAATCTGCAAAATCTCCTCGCTCTCTCATATTCGCATTATTGATTGCTGGGGGTTACTGCCAGTGCCCGCATCCAGCCCCCCTTGTGTTGTGAGAAAGGCAAATTTAGCGGTCGGTGCGCGTTGGGTGTGCTTTTTTTCGCGGTGCAGGAAACGCGCGACTTGGAATCATTTCCTCCCGAATTAGCTGGAATGCTGGTAAATTTTCCTGCTTAGTGTGAATGCAGTCCCTGTGCGTGTGTGTGTGAGCGAGAGAGAGCGTGTGTGTGCACGCGCGTTTGTTTCACAACGCCTAACTTCCCTCCCCAATCAACCCTCACCCACGCCGTTAAATCGCACTTTCACAACTCAATCTACTTCAAATGCACCTCCGGTTCATCGTTGGAGTCACGAAAACCGAGTAGGTTTAAATAGGAGACAGTGATGACTGGCCCGCTCGCCCCTTTTTGTGGTTCCCCTCGACTTTCCTGGACGATTTCGGGTGTTGCCTTCGCCGGGACCAGAAGAAAACAAAAGCGGAGTCGCAGAATAGAAGGGCGAAAGAATTCTTCCTCCATCCATGCCGCCAGTCGCTTTGATTGGCTGGCGGCATTTGGGGCTATCGTGGCCACCATTTAGACGTAGATGACATCCTGAAGCCAACGCACGGCGATCCAATCCGGAAATATCGGAACTGGTGGTGGTGCGGTGGTCTTTGGGTCTTGTCGATATTGGATTCCTGTGCATGCACGAGGTAGATGCAGTCACGAAACCGTCGCACGTCCAACGAATCGAGAGAAGGCTGGAGATTTTGAGGACAAAAACACGGAGTTCTACGATATCCGCTTTGCTGAACACAGGCGGCGTGTGTTGAAAGGAGTTGGAGACAGCCCTGTCGTACCCTCATGCGATAAATCGAGAAGTATTTGTCAGTTTTTTTGTTGTTGACCAGTAGGAATCACCAGAATCCGACGGTTCTAGGTAACCATGGCCTGTGAGGCTGGTAATGAAGACAACGCCTTCAGCAACGGACGCGTGGCCAGTGGTTCTCGCGATGCGCAGTGGCCGTAGTGAGGAACTATTTTTTTCCATGCCCCACAAGCCAGGCTAGCGCCTTATCGATTGCCCAAACCACACAGTTCCCCACCCAACACCCATCGTCTTGGCCGGGTCGTGGCTGCGTAGCTGGTTCCAGCCTCGTCAGTTGTTCAAACGACGGTGCAGTTGATTCGTCGTACCCCACAGCCCGCTCGCACTTGGGTCGAAGTACAATCTCGCTCGCTCGCTCTCTCTCGCACAACGGTTAATTTAACCCGAATTCGTGCTGCCTTGTCTTCGGTATTTGAAGTTGCACAAATGCGTGTGTGTGTGTGTGTGTGTGTGTTTACTGGCAGTCCTTTTTGTAGAGCAAGTTTGTGGACACAAACGCTTGGGTTGTTTACATTGTTGAAGTTCGTGTGTTTGTCCTTCGACTCTTGCTCTCTCGCCCTCTCGCTCCGTGTGTGTTTAGCGTCCTCGCATTTCCCTCGTTCACAATTATTGCCTTGCGTGCATTCAACGGTGACACCAATTCTGCCTTCCACCGACGATGTTCCCTTCGAAATTTGGGAAACAGGGGAGACAGTCAACTGCTTCCACGACGCAAACACCTTCCTCCGCATCGTTGTTAAATGGCCCCTTTAATGCCATTGTTGTAGTCGTGGTAACGAGGCGTGCTCTCGTGGTTCCGCTGCCAGTTGTCGACACGTTCATGTGTGGAGGTGCCTACCTCTTTCTCCTTTATCCTCTTCACCTTAATCGACCCATTGGCCGTAAAAGCATGTGGTGCACACGGTTCATAGGCGTCCCCTGATTTTTTTAATTATTATTAATGAATTGATGGGTGTGTGTGTGTGTGCGCGTGTGTAGTGGAAGCGATCGCGCGCACGTGTGGTTCACACTGGCGTTGCCCCTCTCCCCGTGGCCCCCCGCATCCTAACTCCACCCTAGACCCGCTTATGCGTCACTACGAACACCCAAACGGCGTTGTTTAGCGGTGGTGGTGGTTGTGTGCGTTAATTAGAGTGGGGGACTGCTCCGCTGCAGCCTTTAATCCCCGCTTCGAGTGCATCTTACACGCCCTAATTTCGGTTGGTGGTGGTAACCAGGCCAAATCACACACACACACAGCCAAGTTATCAGCCACCTGCTGGCTGTGTTCCTAGAGCAAGTAGTTAGTCCACGCCTTCCGAAGCCGCCAACACAGCAGCATCTTCGGGTTACTGTCTAGACATGGGTTTTGTGATTTTTTTTTTGACTGCTTCAGGGCAAGCCGCAGATCGCTCACCGCGACTTGAAGTCGCGCAACATCCTGGTGAAGGGGGACGGCGAGTGCTGCATCGGCGACCTGGGCTTCGCGGTGAAGTTGGACAGCCTAACCGGCCAGGTGGACGTCGCGCACAACCCCGAACGCGTCGGCACCAAGCGCTACATGGCCCCGGAGGTCCTCGACAACACCCTGCGCGCCAACTCCTTCGACGCCTACATGCAGGCGGACATCTACTCCCTGGGTCTGGTGTTCTGGGAGATGACGCGTCGTGTCTACGTGCCCGATCTCTACGGACCCGAGGAATACCAGCTGCCTTATCAGGTGCGGTGAGCCTTTGAAAGAGTTCGCTGACGAGATTGGATGGTTTTGTGGACTCGGTGTTTGTCCTTGTAGGATTACGTGGGTTCGGACCCGTTGGTGGAGGAGATGAAGTCGGTGGTGTGCGAGCTGGGTCTGCGTCCACACCTACCACTGGTCTGGCAGAAGGACAGCACCCTGCGAATGCTCTACCACATCATGACGGAGTGTTGGTTCGCCACGCCCTCCGACCGTCTTTCAGCTATGCGCATCAAAAAGGACCTGGGCAACCAGCGCCAGCAGCTCGGACCGCCTGGACAGGCGAGTGACTCTGTCCTTCCGCCTCACATCCTCCGCCAGCAGTCGCCCAGCCACGTCCTGCCCCCCGGTGTGTTTCTCTTTCGATCTCCCGAGCCGACGCCATCCAGCCCAGCAACCACCACCGCCGCCGCCACCGCCAAACAAGCGACCCCCTCAACCGTGGACGGTCTCCAGCCCGCGACACCCCTGCTCACGAGCGTACAACCACCCAACGTGATCGCCGCCACCCAGCCGAACG
>UXSR01005778.1:0-28984 GCA_900604375.1 Mesocestoides corti
GTGTTTCTTTACGTTCCACCTCTGCAAAACGTTAAGTTGCTCAAACGCGTCCACACAAACGCGGCGCTCTTTAAAAACGCTGATGTCGATTTAAGAAAGGAGAGCGAGGTCACTCGCTTTTATCCTCACATATCGACTACGTCCTATTCCTGTTAAGAAAGGGATTTTCTCAGCATGAAATAGCCGTCCTTGTGCGTAAATTCTGGACTAAGATACATTGGTTTAATCGGATGTTACTTGAGTGACCGAACAGAAAACACCAGATACGAAAAACGAAAACACTCTTTAAGTTGGACATAGTAGGGAGGCATGTAATGAATTTCTAAATCACGAAAACTTTTTTGTCTAATCAATGATTCGAGGTCTATACAACTTATTGTTCTCGGGTCAATGGATACGACAAAATAGTGGCCTTTAACCCGAATCACAGGCTAGAATAAGGAATTTAGGAATAATGTTAGAGTAAATATGTAGGCCGGAGGTTTGAAAATGACTGAACAAAATTCCATGAAATCCAAGCCGACTCTTATGAAGACTCCCAGGATGAACCACGGTCTCAACACCGCAGAGTAGGCAAGCCGCTAGCAATCCATAACAATCCACATAACAACTTGAACCCAAGTATTACATTCGATGACACAAATCGACTTTATGCATCGCCAAACATGACAGAGAGAAGTGACGACTCGACGATAACTGGAGGAGACTGGGCAGAAGCAAAGAATGACAACTCCAGCGGAGTCCGAAACTCACCGATTCTTTAGGAGGCGTTGTTCCCGTTTGTTGTTGCTGTCCTCGTGCAGGGCAGTGGAGCCACTGCGACAGGGCGCGCTGTAGCGGGAGGCGTCGGTGTTGGAGGGCGAAGTGGCGGGGATGCCGCCTGCCACGGACTGGAACACCGCGGCGGCGGCGGCAGCCTGCGCGTCGGCACCACCGAGCCCCGGCGGCGCGCCTCCGGGCGTCTGCGGCTGGTGGGGGAACCCGCCACCGGCCGAGTTGCTGCCGATCGTCGAGAGGTAGGCCGGGGACTGCGGTTGATGGTATTGATTGCTTTGCATCTAAAGGGGGCAAATGAAGCGTGAGGAGGAGAGACCTGGGGGCAGATGAATCACTGGATTGGCGAGGATGCCAACTAAGATTGGTTGGTTGGTGGCAAGCTGGCAAGCGCTCACAGGCTATCGAGTGACGAAATAGAAAGACCACGGTGTTTCAAACACACACAGACACAACAAAAACATTTTAACAACTTTGGTGTAGACATAATCATTCGAAACAGTTACTTTTTGGGTAGTCTGTTCAATAAGTTAGACAAACACACGTACACCGCCTACTACGCTAGACAGAAAAAGTTATTTTAATCATTAAATCGGCATAAACGCTGGACGATTACACTAGGAATTAAATTTTGACGTGCCAGAACGAGTACACATTAAGCATGAGATTAGTTCAATTAGACTGATTTACCTACAAGCGCACCTGAGTTGATAGCGTAGCAGATTACTGTGTCGTTATAAAATCAGGCGTGATTATGTGGCGTTTAGTATATCCAATAGCGAGAGCGGATACAACGCTAAACTACGCGATTGATTCATTGGTAGAGTGGAGTAATTAGATAATTGACGTCAGCGGTGAGTCCACATTCCTCGAATCGAGATGACCAAGAATTAGAGGAAAGTATATTTTCCATAAAATTTATTTATGAATCGGGAATCTACAAACGGTAATGGTTGCTTGGTTACGTATTTTCGTCTACGACTAATTAGCAAGCTACGGATTTAGGAGCTGTTACCATACGTTAAATTCAAAGAGAATACACTGACGTTTTGAATGAGAAAAATCAAGTAAAAACCCGAAATACCACCATCTACCGCATCGATATAATTACAATGTGGTGGGTTTTGGAATTGACCTTTTACGATAGTTACAGATCGAAAAAAACCGCATTAAAAACGATAGTGAATTCCAAAGAACAGGAGCACCCCGTTTATACAGGACAGAATAAGGAAACTAAATTTAACGCCACCATAATTTCAGATACTAATTCACCAAAGAGGATGCTCACTTGTTGTCCAAGAACATTAACAATGCTTGCAGGGAGAAGCATGGCATTGGTGAGGCAAGCTGAGGCCGACATGTCGGGTGAAGCTGCAGAGCTACTTGTGAATGGAACAAACGGCGGCAAATTTCCAGACCCGGGAGGTTGGAAGCCTCCATCACCGGGTCCATTACCTCCGCCATCTACTGTCTCATAAGCTGTTGGCGGTGGAGGGCGAAAAAAGGCTCCAAGAGGAGGCTGAGCATCGGAGCGAAAATCATTGGTTCCATGTTCGCCTTGGTGGCCAGAAGAGGAGGAACTAGGACAGGTTGATGGTGGAGAAGATGCAGCCATAGCCATTACAAGAGCGGCCTGAATCTTTGAACTGGTTGTCGGCGAGTGTTGACGGGGCCGTGACATGAGAGAGGCAGCGGCAGAAGCAGTGTTCTCTCCATCAGACGGAGAAGAACAACGCTGTTTAATGCCAGATGTTGATAACGGACTAACACTTGGCAGGGTCATCGACTTACGGGGGTTCTGACTATCGGCTGCAGCTTGAAGAATAATGGCAGCAGCGGCAGCTGAAACGACAGCTTGGTTATTGCCCGAGGAGCGGTAGGAATTTAGTAGATCAAAAGAGGAAATCGAGTTGTCGGGACAAGTGACACAAGGCAAATGGGAGTTAGGAGACTTCGTCAAAGACTTTATAGACTCTTCATTCTGGGCCATTGGGCTGCCGCAATTAAGAGGCTGGTGATTCTTATCTAGTAAACTAAATACAGTGAAGCTTCATGTTAAACATTTGCAGGACCAACACCCACAAATATTTTACTAAAGGAACATCTTAAGGTACTGATATTGCACATGTTACGGTAGATTGTCCCCATATTTAATGTGTAGATCAGGAATAAAATACAATAAATGATCATTTATTCGTATAACGCTAAAATATGCATTGTAATTTCACACGTGAAAGTATAAACAGATAAACCACTTGGTGCATTACATTTTATTATACTTGTTACGTTCAGTGTACGTTTTACATCAACACTAGTATGCTTTGGATGTTTTAATTCCCCAAGAAGTAAGACAGGGCTAATTGCGCATCTGACCGCACTTGTCTATAAAAAAGCAACAAACAGACTCACATGTACTAGGTACACTTAAATTAGCAAAATTACTTTAAAAGCATATTGCATTACTTTTTTCAATTTTTATATGGTTGCTTGGCCTTAACTGGCTCTACATTAGGCAATTAAAAAAACCAAATTGCATTGAGAAAAAATACTTGGGTCTGACTAGAAGCCTAATGCAGTTTTCCACATAATGCATAGTGCTTACAAACAGCAATGCACAAAAAAAATAATCAATGCATTACCTGACGTGATATAATCGTTTGGCAGGCTCACAAACCTACGGAAAAACAACAGGCATGACAATCCTTGTTAAGGTCGCCGAAGACGACGCTTTCATTAATGCGGTAATGAATTTAAACATGTGTCTCGTACACATTATTTACAATTGTCCATGGTGTTTATTCAATGAATTTTCATTAACTTATACACTAACGAATAATGAATGCAATTTTAGTCGATTTCTTAATTGCAATTTGTCCGAAAATGCAACTTCCAAAAAGGAAAACGATTTAGGATTGTGAAGGCCATTTCCACCAAAAATTAATTATGCAATTTTAATTTTGCTAACAATGCGAATTCAAAACATTTTAATTTCATAAGAGTGATTGCGAAAATTCCTTTTATGAAATCAAACCTTAATGGTTTTGTTCACATTATCGAAGTTAAAGAAAACTGTTGGGGTAAATTAAACTCAATAAAGTACTGTTTCATAATCAAACTGTTTAGGCATTTATAAAGAGAGCACAGTACTTCGACTTCTAACTAATGTAGCACACAACACATTATTCTAACTGACTATTATCTTTAAGTCCTAAAGAAAATACAGCAAACGACTTTTTGCATATGTACTTCTGTGGCTTTGAATATGCAGTTTAATTTCAAAACAGATAGGTTTCGGTCACTCACTCAAAAATAAAGTTAACTGAGTTTGTTTTGTTCTGATAGACCTATTTGTTAAAATAGTTAAATTTGTCTGAAGTTGCGTTGCAATGGTGAAATATATAAACCTTACAGTAAATCAACACAAGTTACCAAAATATCGTATTCGCTAATTTGCAAATAGTATCCTAATTAATTCTGTGAATTTTATTGGTTCAATTCCCACTAATAGCAGCCTCAAGAAATTATCCATTTTAATTTTATTCAGCTTTACCATTTTTTGCTAGGGCTTACTTTTTATGTACTGTTATTTTGCACATGTTATGCCAAGATAGGTATTAAAGAAAGGATTTTGATAAACTGACGTAAAATTGCCAAAAATCGTAACACTGTATCTCCAACTGTAATTTGCAAACCGAAACACGACCTCAAAACGTTATGTCTTGATAATCTATACCTTTTAGATTATATTGATTAAAGGTATTTCGATGGTGGCTTGAATACTAGTCCCTGCCATTAATAACTTGATCACTCCGTAATACAATTTCGTCGATTTTAAACCATTAGTCAATTGCTTCCGGAAATATTCCTAAAATAATACTAATAATAATATACGATTCGTTAAATGTTGGGTTGCAAAAGTAATGCGATAAAAGAATTTTTAAACTGTGACCAGACACTGAGGTCAAACTTTTGAAATTTTTCACCTTTTAACAAATGCGTGGCTATGTGAGTAAAAATAAATCACAACCTACGCTTCTGTAATGGATTACAGTTTGCTTGGAGATCTATTGAATCAAATAACAGACCCAGTTTAAAGTAGTTGTCGCTAATTTTCCTAACCTAAAGCAAAAATCCGGCCATTTTTATTGACGCCTCCCATGTCTCTGTCCTCATGCTATTAACAAACAGGATTTTCAGAGAGCGTCAGCAAATTACTATAGTTTCTTTATCAGTGACCATGACAGTTGGAATTTATTGCACACATGTACTGTTTTTAAGTAAAACCAAACCCTTTTGATTTAGGATTCAATTGCAAACTCCTTCTAATATCTAATTTTTTTAATATTTCATGTCCATAATCTGCTTTGTTTATAAATTGAATCAAAAAACAAAGTAAATTTTTGAAAACTACTTTTCCGTTTCTCTCAGTAGAAAAAACATAGCTTTGAAAAACATAAGCAAAAAATTAATGGTCGAATGCAATCCCCCGATTTTAATCAACATAGGACATAAACAAGACTTAGCAGATAAATCAATTATTTGTTCATTCAGTGACTCTAATCTCCAGACCTTAACCCAAAAGTTGCTTGCAGATATAAATAAGGTAAAACTGCTAAGTTCGTTAAGAGGCTATGATTGTTGTGCAATAAAAGCAATAAAGAGGTGTTGTGATTCGTGTTTATACACACCCCTTAATCCGGTTGCTCCACCTCCGACATAGGGTTTCCCTTTTCGCACCATGTCGCCAGCCGCGCGGATCCTCATCTCTGCCCTCATTCACACGGATATTTATCTTGGATTATATATACCCCTAGGTCTCGATGTTAACGCAGTTATGACTCACGCACCTGAGTTATAAATACACATGCGCAAACCCCACACGGCACCGCGGCTTCGTCAAGTTCTTGAATAAACGGTTGAATTTCTGTCCTTCCACAGACCTCATCCTTATTGGGTAGTTGGTGGTTGATGGCGTCTCAACAGAGGCTTAATTAATAAATCGTGAGAATACTTACGTCTTTTTACTCATTTTAGCAAAACACTGGGACGAAAGAAAAAATTACAACATGCAAATTTGACTTAGATACAGTCAATTTTGCTTCAGCAAAGCTAATTTTTATTTCTGTAGGTCTTTTATACCTTACAGACTTGTACCTACGAAGCATTTCTCGAACATTTTACAACGATGTATGAAAGTCTGACATAAATTATGAATTTTACTGATCGATCATTATAGTCTGAGTTAACACAGGAAGAAATATTGTAGTTTACGGATAGTTAATGCAAGAAAGCGCAATAGCGATTCAGTGACTCTATAAATAAATAAACTAATTTTTGAGTCACTTTTGAAAGCACAACAGTAAGGGAAATTCTAGGACTTAAACCGCTAATGTTAAATGGTAAGCATCTTAAGCCGATATAATCAACTTATGGTATTATTGGCATCCTTTACAGTTTTAATTTCTTTCCTATTTTTAAGGTAAATTGCTTCTAAAGTTTATCTGGCAATCTGAGTTTTCTAAAGATGAAGACATATATACATTTACGTTTTATGTAATATAATAATTATTTTAGCCCTTTAAATTTGCCTAATGCAGTAGATTCTTAAATGCAGCTTCGTTTAATCAACTTCATACGTGTGCCACTCATTGGTTAATTTGCCTATTTGCATGATACCACAATGGCTTTCACAACCTGGATTGTTCATTCTGACCAACTGCAAATCCACACCAATTAGGGATCTCAAAAAACCGATGTTGTTTATAACAAACAAAATATAAAATCTTTTTCATTTAAAAAGTAACTCTTCAAACGAAATACGGAATATTATGGCGTCTAAGGTAAGTGATGATAAAACTGTCCTTAATTGGGTACGAAATCTCCAGTCAAAAAATTATGCTGGAATTAAATTTGCTTGAGAAACTGTGATCGTGTCGTTAAAAAACGTAACAAAATTATCCGAATTTTGGTGTTTTAGATATATCGGTCAAAGAATCGCTACTTTAACTGCCAAAACCACTAAAGACCTGCAATGTTAAATAATGGCTGCTCAATGACCATCACTAGAATATTTCTTAGCATGCCATAAATCTTGCCGCGTAGCCATGCCTCCAACTTTCCATTATCTACATGAGGTTCATCCAACCTTGTCTCTGTTTAGCTGATTATTACTCATTGCCTGTTAGAACGCACATAGACAATTACGTAATATTTTACCGTGTTCTAATATGGCTGCGGCCATTGCCGGTCCTACAGAAGTAAGCCATGTGCCGTTAAATCTAATTGTAATTTGTATTATAGCATTACTTTTGATGTCCCACTCTTATATTTCCTGCTCTTCGTATAAAAATCTTTTTTTCCATTTGCCAGCATTGTACTGAAAACAATTGCCCAACTAGGATACTAATAGTTGTTTTGACGTGAACAGTTCCGTAATTTTTACACTTGTATGCCATAAACGCATAGTTGACGCTGAACCATTTCCATTTCTATTAACGCGTTACATTTTATCCTAATCAGTCTATATTAGGGAGCAAGTGTTCAATGTGTTACTTATTTGACCTCGTGGATTTCTGTTACGTGGGTATTGTGTTATAGGCGTATGGGTGTGAATGATACTTAATTAAACTAAATTAAGTAATTTTTACCTTAAACTTTGCCCGTAAGTTACTTGCATCATACATTACCACAGCATCTCCATATCCTAAATAGTTGATGCAATCGTGGTATGGGTACGTTACACCTAAAGCTGCGTGTCAGCTTTTCTTGGAAGATTGGGTCGTTTCTCTTTACTAAGTCGACATCGCCGTTTATATCGAGCCCAAGGGGTTTTTAAAGAACGTCGCGCTTGTGTGGACGCCTTTGAGCAACTTGACATTTTGCAGAGGTGATTTGCCTCTGCGAATACGCCTTGTGTAGTGGCGAGATTGTGACTGGTAAGTGGAGTGTGGTTGTGGGAGGGTTGCGTTGAGGCACAAACCAGAGTCGTGCGTCAGGCGCACAGCACTGCTTTGTGGCGCACTCACCTGTGTGGAGGTTGCCGTGTCAGAAGCCAAATCCACGTCTGTCTGGTCACACTTCGAACTGTCGTACCTGCAGACGCTGTTGAGGAGAGTGAAAAGTGGGTGTGGTTGGTGGTTGGTTTGAATTTCATTGAGCACCGCGTAGTTGAGGACTTCACAAAAGTGGAGAGTGTTGATGCGTGTTCGGAGTTGTTATGATGCAGGTGGTAGTGTGTCGTTGTGAAGGGTAGTTATTTAGGCGTCGTTTTGTTTGGATGGTCTTCATTGATGTTCACCGCTAGGTGATCGTGTGTTGCCGTGTCTGAGGCCCTTCTGGGGACCGTAAATGCCTATGTGGTGAGTGAATTTGCGGCTTATTTCCTGGGTACCTCCTGTTCGGGGTCTTATGCCGATTGGCTACCTGGTATGTTGACGTTTTCATTTTATGTTTGTAAAGTGTCGATTATAAAAAGGATGTTTTAACCTCCTCGTGTGTTGACAGTGGCACTGAGGGGAATTAGCTGGCGAATGTAAACCATTTAGTTAGTGATGCCTTTGGTTATTGCGGCGTGCGAGTGTTTGTGGAACCGTTTCGTCTATACTCTTTGCTATTGCGGCTACTTTCCTTATATACGCTGTAATATTCTGGTGTCATGGAGATGTTTGATCGAGTTATTGCCGACGTTTTTCCCACAATTAGGAAGATAGACTGAGTTATTCTGACTGCACACGAATCATTACCTTTTAGGTTGCTTCAAAATGTCATCAGAAAACTACCCTTCTCACCTACTCGCATCTGTATTGGGCCCTGTATGCTCTTCTTGTTTCTATACGCTTCTCCTCTGTTGTATTTCTCAACCCCGGATACATCCATCCGGATGAGTTTTTCCAGTCCGTCGAGTTGGCTGTGGACGATTTGTACACAAACTCTTGCAGTCTTCGCACATGGGAATTCGAAGCCAGGGGACACGGACCTGTGCGATCGCGTTCCAGTATTTGGCCGTTTGTCCATTTGCCAATCCAAATCGTAGACAGCCTGTTTCCTCCCCAGGCACCAACTCCCCTTTCCGGTGATAATGTAGTTAAACGAGTGCTTCTACCTCCTCGCCTCGTGTCTGCCTTACTCTCTTTCATACTCGACGCGTTCGTGTTTCATCTCAGCTCCAAACTACGATGTAAACGGAACCAGTTGCCCATCAGTCTCCTAATCTACTCTTCAATGGCCTATGGTGGCCTCGTATTGAACACTCGAACTCTGAGCAACGTGTGGGAGACTATCGCAGTGTGTGTCTTTTGCTACCTTTCTCTGCAAACAGGAGTCTTTTTTATCGTCCTTCAGGCCGCACTTGCTACCTGGGCTATCTTCTTGCGACCTACATTCCCCATTTTTGTACTACCCTTTGCTATAAGGCAGCTTTTAAAAATACCTCGAACATTCCGTGGTCTCATTGTCGTCCTAACTGGATTCCTAACCGTCTTAATGACAGGCACCTTGTTGGCATATCTCGACACACTGTACTACACGGGGAAAGTGCCCTTATCGTTATCGGATCTGATACTCACGCCTCGTCTCTTTCTGAGCTACAATTCTGCCGATGCAACACTTGGAGAACACGGTCTTCATCCGTGGTATCACTACGTCCTTTTGCATTGGCCCCTTATTCTGACACCCGTGCTTGCGGTGGCTGCGTTTCTCCCACCGAATAGTAAATTCACTGCCAAAAATTCCCTCATTCACACAACGTGGATTAGCGTTGTCCTCCCGACAGTAACCCTCTCACTTATTGGCCACAAGGAAACCCGCTTTCTGTTGCCCAGCGTCCCTTTCGCCGTTGTATTAGCCGCACCCCGAGTGAAGCATATCAAATGCCTGGTGGTGCTTTGGGTCGCATATCAGGCGGTTTTGTGGGGATTGTGGGGGTTTGTGCATCAGGGTGGTTTGCTGCCTTTTATGCGTTCTCTTCCACCCTCGGATGCGTGGGATGTCGACTTGAACATCTTCTACAAGACCTACATGCCACCGCGCTTCCCCTTTGGCGCTCCCCGGTCACCGGAAAGCCACGTGCCACTGGTGTGTCAGAAAATCGCACCATTCGATGCACAGTGCACACGAGTAGTGGATTTCGCTGGCCGCCCTGCCTCGGAATTGATCGACTTTCTCGACTGTATGAAAGTACATTTGGCGGTCAGAACGGTTATTCGATTGGTGAGTCATGCTACCTTCACCGCTTCATTTTTCATACGTACTCAGGGTTATCGTCGATGTAATTAGACTAGTCATGGAATTTTTTTAGTTTAACGGCACATTACGTTAGATTTTATTGCTTTTCACTCAGTAGTCCGTCTGATGTACCTGTCTGTGTGTTCAAATTCTTCGTCCTTCGAGTATGAAAGTATGTTGTGTGACAATGGTGCACACTACCTTCCGAACTACGGTAGGTTACGCGCCAAAACCAATCCCACCAGTGGTGCTGTCGACGCTTGCTCACACAGGTCGTGCCCTTCATGCTAGGGTTCATCTGTGCGCCATAGCTGCAACTGGGTAAAAAAACGCAGTGTTTATCGTTGGTAAAAGGTGACTGACGATGTGAACCGGTTTAGTTGATTCAGGTTCATGTGTGCCAACTCATTTTAGATCCTCCCCGGAACTGTGCTGCCACTCCAAAGGCCAATACGTGACTTTGGACGTGCTGTTGAGGTGGAGAGATTTTTCCCACACCTGTCAACTGAAAACCTGCCCAAATTGTGTCTTCCACAGTGCCGGATCGATTGGGACCTCCTGTCGTGCCTTAATGTCTACTGGCAAGAACTACAGGACCAGCTCTCGCTTCACGTTTACAAAATTACGCTATTTTGATACAGATAAAAACATGTAGGTGTTTGCTATTTGGTTTTGATACCGTGAATATTGGAGTTTGCAGCACTATCTAGAGTCAAGTGGGTGTGCACCGCTCTTGAATTGCCATATCAACTATTCGGCTATTGTGATTTTTTATTGTGAGTCAGCTTCAGGTTGGGCTGAATTACAGAGCAAAGCTTCCAGTTCTGTTCAAATTCCATCAGCGGGTTGTCTTTGGGGAGGAAGAAATAGCGATGACATCGATGGGGAGGTCGCCCACGCGCAGGCACGACTGAATTCTGCATCGAAGGGCCTCAGACCCCATGCCGTGTCTGTGGATTCTTGTTGAGCATGCCAACATTCCCCAAGCCAAGTAAATTAACACAGTGATTTGTGACGGCGATTCACTCGGCTCTGTTCACTTGATTATAGCTCTGCTGTCAGGCCACATCGCTGTTCACCGTCAACTCATCACTCGGTGTTATTTGTTCAACTCATCGATCTCAGGTCGCTTCGAGATATATATATATATATTATTGGGTGCATCCCACATTCCCCTTGACTTCCGCTTTGGTCACAGCTTCCAACTATTAGCTCGGGGATTTGCATCAAAATACCGGGAAAAACGTAATAACTTTACAGTTCGACAATAAATTACACTTTCACTAATCGATCCGCCTGTGTCAAGACGTCGCTGAAGCTAGAGGCTTGGGTGCTAAACACACACACGCAAAATTGGGAAAAACCACACCTTTATGCCATTGGCTGGAAATCACGTCCATGCAAGCTCCGCCTGACAAGAACCGGATGGCTTTGCACTTGGTGCGTTTTCAGAAGGAGTCGGTATTTTGAGCCCTGAGGTTGCTTGACGAGTGACGACGACACGACTACTACAGATTGAACGGTGGTCGATAGGTTACCCGGCGAAAACCCTATGAAGCACTTCGATGTCCAGGATAAAGATAGGAATAGCAGACAGCGGGAAGCAGCACAATAGTGATTTCCAAATATTTGGATGCTCCAGACAGGATCGATTCGTGGAATGTAGGGTACACTTGCATCACGACGGTCGAAATCGTGGATTGTCTAAATTTCATCGTCTTTCAATGCGACCAGTAACGTTGACATCTTGCTCCGACGTCACCGAACGTGGAATTCGTCAACAATGACCATAGTTAAACATACGACTTGGCTGGGCTATTCCCTCGCTAGACTAAATGCTTAATTGTGGTGGATGAACAGAGGTGATTGTGGGTGGGGTCCAATCTCAGTTAAGAGTAGCTACAGAAGCCAATCATCTTCGTGTAAAGCAGACTGTACGAGTTTTACAGGACTCCAGTTTGTAATGCCAACTGTAGAGCCAAAGAAATTCGTTTTTCGACACTACGATGTGTTAATCTTGCGCCTTTTTTCTGATGGACAAATCAGGGTGGAACATTGTTACAACCGCCCAACTTCAGTATCAGGGATAAACAGAATTATCCAGGTGGCTGAAATCGTGTTCACGCAAGTAATGGGCGCAATAGTAACACGACTCACTAGATATTACTAATTACATCAACCAATTGGGCAGCACTAAGATTAGGCCAGCTATTGGGGAGCGAAATTGACACTTTAGCACCTATATGAGCTAAATCACGCGAAAACAGGAACAGGCTTTGCTCCGACAACCTGGCAGTCCGTTCTTAGACTAGATCATCACAGATTTCTTTAGACGGAGCTGCATGGGATGTTTTTGAGCAAGGGGAACGATTTGATTGGAGTCGCCCAGGACGATTATCCGATCACAGCAGTACCGGGTGATGATTATAATGCAAAATACCAATTCTGAAATGCGCAAAACCAAAGTTCATGAACAAAATTCAATCATTTGGTGTATTGTTGGTAGGCGGTTGTGGGCGTGAACCACACCGGTAAGGTTAAAAAATCCAAAATTGGAGTACTAATTACAGCGAGATCTTGTTTGAAGAGCAGTGAATGAGAGTCGCGGAATCGAGGTCACGTTTCTTCACATCCACGTTTGGCTTCTCCTCCTTCTTCGTCTTTACCACATGCTCGTCCGATTCTCCGCCTTCATCTTCTTTAACGGCGAACGGAGAAAAGCTATTTTCGGGATGCGAGAGCATGATCCAAGGGAAGCGCTCTGATTCTGCCGTGTGTTTTGATCTACAGGGCACAAAAACGACCACGCCATAGGACATCTACGACGCGTACAAGGCGGGACCACTTCAGAGGATCGGCTTACCGAAGAACAACTTTCGGAACGAAGGTAGCATCGACAGGGGGAATCTCAACGCCGAGGTTCTTGCAGACGCGCGTCAGAACACGACTGATGTCGGCACGCAGACACATGTCGGCTCGCGCGTCAAGCTTGGTTGGCTGGAGGTTCACGATTACCACCTTCGAGGAGGGTTCCGTGCTGCGATGACGCCTTGCCGGCTCGGACTTGACTTCTGGCTTCGAACGGGGCACCTTGGGGGAGGACGTGGAGGCGTCGTCTCCGTCGGCAGTCAAGTCAATGACCGTCTGGGAGCGGAGTTTTCGTTTGCGCGAGGTCGCCGACGCACTTCGAGGGGTCTTCGTGGAGAAGGGCAGGCTGGCCGCAGGGAAGATTTGAAGGGAGGTTCCCAAACACACGTGAAGACGACCCCTTCTGCAAAGCCCATGCCAACAACGACTAGTGAACTTGGTCTGCAAAAGCACTTTTCCGCAAAATGTTTTGCCAGGGTTGTTAGCAAATTACTGAATTCATGAATGAGCAAGGCAGTTTAGACAGGCACCGGGTTGATTCGGGTTATCAAAATAAGAACAAACTGATAATCACAAAAGCCAATAGTGATTTGGAATGGGATTTGCAACAAGAGTGTAAAAAGATGACGAGTTTTGAGAGAAAGCACAATTTGCGTCGGCCAGTAAGTGAAAACAAGGAGAGTGAAAACGAGAATCGTCGGGAGTAGGGGAAGAGGGGCAAATAAGGAATTCCTGGAACTCTGACAAATTACCTCAGATGACCTATTTATTGTCGGGAAGTCTCCTTCAAAACTCATGACCAGAGAGAGAGAGGATAAGACACGACAAAAACGACGAATCAAGGCACAGTGCGCACCTTTGAGCTTTCCGCTTGTCGTTTTTACCTCCGACAGAAGGGAAGTCATCATCCTCTGGCTTGGTGGATTTCGCGAGAGGAGTTTGTTTGAAGCGCTTGCATCGCCGTCGCGATGCCTCGAAATTCCCCTTGCCTTCGAGGATTCCACCGTGGAGTGCCAAGAACTTCATAAAGACGTCATCTACTTGGGGACTTGGGATGTCGTGGCTAGGAGGAGGATGAGAAGGAGGCTGAGAGGGGGTGCGTATGTATACGGGGGTCACTACTCGCCAAACTATGCCACAGACAGCAACGACAAGTCCCGTACTTCCTGTCCATGCTACACAGAAGCCTTTCAATAAGGCCTAGAACCGCCACTGATGTGCAGAAACATTTGGCATTGGACCTTCACTCTTCTCAGCTAAACGGTGACCTTTAGAACTTCGTGACCAAGTGTTTTTCGGGGACCACAACGCGGTGAGGCAGGAGCACAAGAAATTAGAGGGTTAGGAGCTAGCGAATTCAAGTTTACAGCATCGAGAACATACAAGAGGCTTCCGTCGTCATCAGCACTGCCATTGGTTAAATCGATGATCGCGTTCTCCACGCAGATGGGCTGGAGACGCTTTCGTGGGAGTCCGAGACCGGACGTCCGAAAAGGGAGACGCGCAGTGGGGAGGATGTGGGGTGAGATGCCCAGGCACAAATGGATGGACGCGTTGCTGAAAAGAGGGTGCAAATCAGCAGCAAAATCTGGGCGTCACATGCGACCTTCAACGGCTTAGGCTTTCCCACCCACGCACATGAGTGGAAAGACAAGAATAGAGCAGAAATTTGTCACTGCGGGAGGAGGAGGAGGAGTCACAATTAGTGGCGTGAAGACGCAACTGCTGGCAAGACAAACTGAGAGTCTACTGACGGGCAGGACGTCTTCAAAGCCGCACTAACAGAGAGTGGGTGAGGAGCGATTTCGGCTGGAACCACGAAGACGGGAATTAAGAGGGAACCAGAAACAATGCGATAGGAAACGGCGACGTCACGGATTGCTCAGCGTGGCGAAATCGCGTCGACAATGTCATAATTAATATTGGCCTCCTGTGATTGGAGGACCTTATTACGCAACAAACACACAACCAACACTGCGCTTTAGCAAGCTAAACTGTGGCAGTGGAGCTAAAGATAACACCGCCATAATTTCCGAGGATGACATTTCGAAAATAATTAGTAAAAATTGCTTATTCGGCATACAGACGGGTAAAAGGACCAATATAATCCGCCGCTTGTGCCAAGCAAACAATGTAACAGTTTTGCAAAACATGACTAACAAATCATAACCACGCTTGGATTACTAAAGCGAAGTCACCTATTTCCTTCATAATAGGCAGGAAAAAAAAACACATTTTGTGGATTTGTAAACAAACCACAGTCATGACGAAGTCACTTTGTTTGCCAATAGACAATAAGTGTCAAGTCTATTTCAAAGCACAACAACGCGTGCACAAGGAGGGTTCTCAAGAAACAAGGGAGAAACATGACATAAAAGGTCCACAAACACCACCAATCCGCTTTCATGCATGAAAGCAAAACCGTGTGTTCTCGTCACGAGCGGTTTTTGATAGGATGAAGATAGTTGCAGTGGCGATTCGTAACAAGTTAACTTTCAGTACTCTTGCAGTTCTAGAGGTAAAAGAATCAAGGAAGCCTGTTCTTGCGGCCGCGACAATGCACATACAAGATTTAAATGAGAAGATCGAATGATAGGGAAACAACCTACGTACCGAGCCTCCTTAACAGCCAAGGCATAATCGGGTTCGGGTAATTCGTCCTCCCAATCTAGCACTGAGTCGATTAATTTGCCACTAAAAGTCGTTAAAATGAGGAAAACAGGAGTCGATGCTCCTACCCGCAAGGACGAACGCGCGTTTTTAACTTGGTGCACCTGGCACCGGTGGTCTTCAAGCCGATTGTGGGAGACGTCTTAGCTGACCGCACGTAAACAGCTCCACACGAACGGCATTTCTCCAGGAAGACGTCACCGTGCAGGATGGAGAGGCGGTTCCGGGGAAATCCAGAGCGCAAATGCAGTCCATCGATGTTCTGTGTGATCACGTAGTTGATGTATCCGGCTTTCTCTAGCGCAACCAGCGCCATATGTCCGATCGAAGGAATGGCGGAATCAAAGGGTTGACTGAAACTCGGAGACTTGCCGTGCTTTTCGAGGGTCCAAACACCTGGTGGAGGAAAGCTAGACGCAAATAGAAGGCAAACATACCGTTGGGGCCACGGAAATCGGGTATTCCAGAGGAAGTGCTGAGACCTGCTCCTGTGTGGACCACTGTGTAAGGCGATTGGCGTAAAAGGTCAGTTAACACGGTAACCTTTTGCTCAAAAATGTAATCCGGGTCATGAATTTCGGGAAGTCCACAAACACCCTTGTCTTCGTACGCGGAAAGTGCTGAAGCATAGTTAAGTGACATAGCACCGGCGTGAACAACCGTCTGAAATGAGAAAGATAATACACGGTAATTTAGCAACCACATCTGACGAAGTTCATTGACAAAAGACCGTTATCAGTAATCGCTATTGACAGCTGAAGTGCAATAAATATAAGGCAAGTGAGTACAGCAACGTTGGAAGCAGGTGAATTCCAGTGGTTTGCAATCCAAAGACAACACGATGGCCATAAATATGACTTGTAGAATAGAAAGAGATAACAGGCCCAAAAATAATAACAGAAGATTAGCAAGTATCGACTAAATCTGGATGTAATACATTAACCTGAAACTACTGCTGACAGCACGCTTATGAGTAGTGCATACAACTAACCAATAAAAATAGCGTGATGAAAAGAGGCAACTGTATTTAAATTTAAATAACGTCGACCCCTTCCAGCAAAGATGACAAAGCCCATAATCATAATAATAATAACAGGTCCTTGAAAAAGTATATCCTTTAGATAATACATGGCAATGTCAACAAATTATTCAGATTTTTGGGTTGAGAAGAAACAAATAAATCCTGGGGTCTAATAAATGTCACACAAGTTTAGCCTTACAAACCACTCAGAGAGCGTGACTAGGTAATAAACAAGAAATATATAAGTACTTTATGGGTGTTTATCACCTACAAGTTAAGCCAAGTTTGTATTCCAAAGATAAGCTAAAAAGGACAACTTTGGTCTGGGTGAGCCAATAACGAAACGAATAACCGGCAAAAGCTGTAACCCAGTAAATTATGCCAACCAATCATCAGTTAATCAGTTGTTAGTATTGGCCTGTCCTCTCATTCGGGGCCAGCTGCTTGAAAGTTGGTTTGCTTCTAATTAATGCAGTATTTTTGTTTTTATGCATATTATTGCTGGGCTTTTGCATACCTTGTATCGATTTCGTGTGTTGACCTTTCACTATTACATGAATTTCAAATTCCTTTAGCTTTATGGAAAGGTTTTTCTTTTTCGTATTACGTCGCAGTTTATGGTGGAGGCATTTGTATTTTTTCACCCACCACCATGCGGACGGGAGGAGCGTTTTGAGCTCGTTTTAGATGTGGGACAATTTTTTGTACAGTCTGATTCTTATTTCACTATCTAATGTCGCCGTATGGATTGCTATATTAGTCTTTAGTTATACTGTTTGGAAAATACTGAATATATATATCTGCTATTTTTGTCATATCAGCTTAAAATGACAGCAGCCAACACTGGTTTGGACCTGATTAGGAGTTTGAAGCGTGGAAGCTCTCATAGTCTTGCCCCCTATGAAGAGGAAAAGGTTCGTCGCTGCATGGAGGAAATGCGGACTCTCTATGAGGAAAATAGGCACGACGTTGCAAGTCTTCGGCTGCCATCTCAAAGCTCCGACTCTGCAGGCGAAAGTAGCCTTGATGGTGGAAGAGAAAATCTCATCCAGACTGTTCTTATCCGTCATGCGACAATGGAACGCATTAAACGCTGCCTCCTGGCCTACCATCACTGCCGCCTGATGCAACTCAAGGAAATACGCTGGCAGTATGGTGCGGTCATACCAAAAGGTAACTACTTTTGCTTCTCTTGCGTAGTCAGTTTTTACATTTTTCCTCTCACTTCCCGATTCTAACAACTTTGACTCGGGGTTACGCATTTCTTCAGTGGGGTTTCGTAGCGCTGCGGTCAGTCTTAACAGTAGGGTGTTGCTCCATAAAGCATTCAAGCATTGTCTTGTATGTAATTTTCAATAACTGAAATTCTTTTCAATTATTAACTGTTCATTTCCATACTGTCATTTTTGTTCTCAATTTTTTTTAATAATAGTGGAACATAATGTATATTTTTAATCATCACGTTAAATCCGCGTAAATTTTGCTTTTGGTTCTGACGGCTACACGTAAAATGTATTTAAAACCAAGCGTTAAACGCTGCTGCCTTTGTTAACATCGAAAAATTGGCTAAACCACCTGACATGTGATTTTTGGGGGAATGTTACCAGTAGGGTATAGGTCAGTGTGACATATTACCCACACTTAGCTGCTAAAATTGAAAAAAATACGACGTTAGTTTGGGTTTCGTGCACCCAGTACAAGCGCCCTTATTATTCTTGTTCGCATCCTCGGACTTATAAGCTAAACAACAAGATCATGGCTACATTTGTGTGTGGACACGTCAAAGGGCATTTTTGGTGTCAACAGTTCCGGATTGTTTGACGTTTTTCTAGGGTGCTTTTTGATTTTTCACTCAGGTTGTAACGGAGGTCTACCCAGCCAGTGACTAACTCATTTGTACATATACTTTGTTACTTTTTATTTGCAAGTAGCCATTAATGTTTACTGAATCTTTCGCTCTCCCCCTCACCTCTCCTCCAGAAATTCGCAAGAATTTTTCCCAAAGTGAGCTCTCCTGGTTTAACAAGTACTGCGCTTCGTTGACGTCCTACATGCAGGCCGACTCCAAGGAAACTGGCGGTGCTGGCGGGCTTGATTTGACCCAGTCACTGAGACCCCCCAAGTCCCTGCTGCTGGAGGTGCGCTGCCTGAAGGACTACGGGGAGTTCGAAACGGAGTGTGGCGGTGTGCTCAACCTCACCAAAGGCAGCCAGCACCTCATGTTCCGCAATGACTGCGAAAACCTCATCTTGCAGGGCGTTTTGCAGCATATCGTCGACTGAAGCCTCCCTCAGCTGAGTTGGCGAATCTTTGTATATTTTTGTCAGACTTGGCGAAGCCACCACTGCTTCTAGTGGCAGCAGCTATTAAGCAGTGTCGTTCCCTGATGATTGTACAAAATTTAATTCTAACACCTTGTGTATTTTGGCAATATTGCTCCATTTGTTTCTCTTCTTGTAATTGGAAGATGTCACTTTTAGTGTGAAACCATGAGTGAGCTTTTTGGATTTGAAAGAGTGGTAGTTCTGCCGGCTTGCAGCGGTGTGGGAGGGGAGAAAATCCCGTGATGTTTTTTTTGTCGCTACGATAATCGTGCTGTCTAACGAACCTATCTCATTTACTCGACTTTGTGCATGTTTTCAAATTAACGCTGAGTTTGTTGTGTCACATAACAGAGGTTTTCTAAGTAAAAACAGTTTAATGGGGGGAAGATCAGCTGCCTACTTTTATTTTGTGTGTGGATCGTTGGATGGAATTTGCTTCGCAATTGTCGTTACGCTTCAGAGAAATAGACCTCGTCTATGGCTTTAGTCGAATGCTCATAAGAACCTACAATTTTGGTTCACAAATAGCTCGTGAAATTTCGACTTCGATTTCAGATACCATCCGCGGTGAACGGTCTGATCGCTTAAATATAGACAGGTTTTAAGTCTCCAATGATTATTTTTTCCCCAGTATGCACCGAGTTGAATTGCTATATGTTACTGTTTCCGGGTCTTGAAGGTGTTAAATCTGTCTCTGAACTGTTTTGTTCTAAGAGTAGCAACATGCGTCCCATATTTACTCTAAATCCCGTCAGTAACCTATTTTCACTTTTATTCGCATTGGTGAAAATCTATTAGTGGATGGAAAAAATCACCAGTGTGTCATTACGGAGGCGTCCAACAATTCTAAGACAATAAATTACCCACATCAGTTCAAGAGTTCTTAAGATTATAAGCGCAATTTCGTGAAATCTTCAAAAGACATTTGGTCAGTAGATAGATTAACTTGGTGTGGGTGTGCATAACCCTAATCGAACTTAAGGGAATTATTCGGACTGTTTCTTATTTATAGTGACGAATAATGGACCTTAACACCATATATTTGTTTTTTATTATCTAAACAGTATTATCATCGTGATGTGATATTTAGGCATTTCACGCATTGTGGCTTATTTTATAACTAAACCAAATCCTTTAGCCTTTGCTAAAACCTGTGCAAAGAGCACAATACCAAGAAAATAAATGAATAATGCATTGTCTTAGAAAATGTAGCCTTTAGACTAACAACCTCATTATTTAAATGTATGGCAATTATAGCAATGAAGCAGAGCGGGTAATTATAATGAATGTAGCTAGCCAATAACTTTATAAAATCTCTCTGTGACGATAGGTGTTATCGCTATTTTTTACCTCATAGAAAATTATGTGTAACTTGACTGATTTTTATAAGCCTTATTTTTATAGACAGTTCAATAAAGTCAAAATGCTACAAAATAGCGATACTTTGTAATGGTGAGAGTGAGCTTCGCCAAGAAAATAGGTTTTGCGGATGGATGGACTCGGACCTTTCTTCTAGAGGAGAATGTGAGGCTAAGCAGGCGGGTCAAATGATGAAACAGCGATCGCTTTGCTTTGATATTGCGTATACAAGTATCTTAAAACGTGCTATAAAAACGTGCTACATAGCCTTGGAAGAACTACATCTTCTCTGGATCCCCGTTGTTAAGTAAGTAATCCCTTTTTTTATTTCCTTAACATTGAAGTACTGGTGTGTTGTTTTTTGTGAGATTTAGTAAAACCTTTAACAAGTGAAAAGCCTTGATATTCGTTTTGAGGGGCAGGAGCTTTCATTCGGTTCAGAGTTTTGTAACCTTATGCGAAGTTTTTATTGTTTGTGTTGAAGGACTTGCATTACGAGTCAAAATCATATGTCATTTTTTGTGCCTGATTTTCTCACAATGTATATCTATGTTCTGAATGATTTAATCTGAAGGACCTGGCGTTTGAACAGCCGCATGTACGGTGCGTTACAGGGATTGACAAAAGATGAAACTGCATCCACACATGGAGACACTCAAGTGAGGTTGTGGAGAAGATCCTACGACATTCCTCCTCCAGCTCTGGGTTTGACAGACTCCCTTTCTCCTGAATATGATCCTCGATATAATGTGAGCTGCCCTAGACGATCTAAGCTCAACTTTAGCCGTCTTTAAGTATATGTTTTTATTAGTAGTGTCTGAGTCAGCTGGCTCTAATTACACAGGAATCGTCAAACCATTTATTTTTTGACGTTTTTTGACGCATCTTGTGCGATTTTAGGAACTAATGTCTTCGTAACTTCACAATCAAAGTTTTATATTTTAACTTTTTCAGCTTTTGGACAAACATATTTTGCCAAAAACAGAATGTCTTAAAGACACCGTCAAAAGGGTTCTGCCTTTTTGGCATGATGAAATTGTCCCATCAATTAAAGTAAGTGTTTACATTTTTCATATTTATTTATTATCCTGTTTCCACTGAGTTCTGATTTGAAAGATGCTTAAAAGTTAAGAGTTGTTTCAAAAGCAGCAACTTTTGCACTTAAAATTGGTTAAATTCAACTGTCTGTATTTCTTGTGCATCAAGTCACTGGGCTCAATACTTCGCAAGGTTTTGTTGTCTGCTAACGCCTCGCTGTCATTAGAATGTGATTTATTTATTTTCGATAAATCTTGGTTATTTGCCTTTAGAAAGGAAAGCGAGTTCTCATTACCGCCCACGAAACCAGTATTCTTGCACTAATGAAACACCTTGATAACATCTCGGACTCAAAAATAATGGAACTGCATGTTCCACCAGGTTTGTCTCTAAAAACGTTTTTTACGAGAAAGCAAGACATTTTGGAAATGCATTGCAGCTAGTAGATTAAAACAAAGTCACATTCCAGTGAGAAAAAATAAGTCTAAATGAAAAATTTGGTCCTGCAATTTCCAGTGATCTTTGACGGTTTCCTAAGGTCTTGTGTGGTCGTATCACTTAAATTCTGTAAAAGAAATTATTTCATGGAGTGGCTGGTTCCCCTTTGCTGAGAAGGTTTTTTAGACCAGAACCAAGTTATGTGTGCATCCGCTTAACGTTAACATCGGCAATTTTTGAATTGTTCCAGGTGCCCTCAGGGTATTCTTTCAATGTGAGCAGCTTGTTACTGACTAGCCTTACGATTTGCACAATTTTGCCAACCGGGATATAAAACTACAGCAGTTACATTGAAATCCCAGATTAAATGACGTGGTTGCTTTGTATTGCTTTGCAATCACCACCACGTTTAGAAACGGTCTTCAACTTTATCCTGCAGGCATTCCTCTGATATATGAGTTGAATTCAGAGATGGCGCCTATTCGCCACTACTACTTGGCAGACGACAAGACTGTAGCGGCAGCCATTAGCAGAGCAGCTGGTCTGGACGGTTCTGAATGACATGATGGAAAAAGCACTTCCGAACTAATGTAAGACAACCTCTTTCAGTGTTAGCAGCAACTAATTTTCATTGCTAGCATTGAAATGCTCATTTTCCTTTCAAAATTCAGGTCTATCGGTGAAAGCGAATTTGCTTTGTTGAAGAGGCCTTCCTAGCCAAACACGTTAATTTCATGTTGTCTGCAGAATGTGAAAGAACTCTATGAAATTATATGTGTGCCTCTTTAATTCCGGATACTCGTGAAGTAAAAACTTCACATAATGCTGTCAAATTTTGCTTGTTTCTTATACCAAATACAAAGTAGGTGGTACTTGAATAGAATCAGTAAAAAAGCATATTTTTACGGGGAAATCAAAACTTTGGCGATCGAAATTCGCCTCTAATTTTCGAGAAAAAATTTTGCTAGATAAGTTCTTTATAAGGTTTTTAAAAGAAAATAAGGCAATTGATTTAATTAATGGTAATATTGTCTTTTGGAATAGCAACAGAGTGCGGCAACTGTTCATAAAAAACGTAAAAGACTAATGGCTCTTAATTCATATTGAACTCGACGATTTAAACCAATCACCACAATCCCATTTTTCGTCTTATGTCGGATTAGATAAACATAATAAGACCTATTCTATGAATGCGCTTTTAGTTTCAATGCACGAGAAGATAACCTTTACTTAGTCCGTATATAATTGTGTGTTTTTGCATGAGGTTCCCAAGGTCGTGGGGTATAAGAAAAATGCGTTTCCTTGGCATTTGTTGAAAGTTAAAAATGTCTTATTTCCTTGTTGTACCTATGTGTATGTTAAGGAAATTGATGGCTCTATGGCAAATGTTCGAATAAACTAAGACCGCCACACGCACACACACTAACTACAGGGCGAAGGTACAATTTTTTTATTATTGGCCATTGTACACGAAGTCTTACATAATTACCCTTTGGTTTTATAATACCAAATACGTAAAATAGTGGTTGTGCCTACTCTCGTTACCAAAGAATAAAATATTTTTACGCAAAATTTTCGGTAATCGACAAATTGCTCCAGGGGCAGTTCTGGACATCGTCCAAGTTCTGGATTCCAAAAAAAATTAATGCAAATAGTTCAGGTGAAAGGTTTGAAAAGTTTCAACATTTGTAAATTCATTCTAGTGAAGATTTATGAACACAAGTCATTCATTTGTAAATTGAGATGTTGAAATGCGGAGGCACGCTCGTAAAGTCGTCAAAATTTATGTCTAGTCCTTTGCTTAATTATTCTGTTGATTACCTGAAAACACTTGCATGAATATTAGGACAAAAATATGTTTGAATTGTAACCTGTGGTGCCATCATTAGGTCTCATTATACTTGAAAACATGTAATCATTATATGACGTGTAAGGTTCAAAAATGAACGAATAAATAGCCCTGAATAAGCATCCAAGCTGGAGAGAAGGAGCTACATTTGCTTAAATTAAGTTGCTCTTACATCTCGTCAATGCGAAATGAACCCTTTTATGTAATCTACCTCAAGTAGTGTTCAGAATACGCTCAGGTAAAACTGAGAATGGTTTTTGCAACCAAGACTACATAGATAACAGATCTCGAAGTGTAATAAAAAGCCGCAGCTAGCAGACTTCAAGATGGCTTAAAGGTGTCACTTCAAAGCAACTGCTAATAAAAATATGAAATACTGAACATTCTTTACTCCTCCCTTACAAAATGGTGATACAGGAATTCAACCAGACCAAACCGTGAATCAGATTAAAACATGTTAATATTTCTTTGCAATACACTCGAAATATGTTCTTTTGTAAAAAGAACAGCATAAATCAATTGCAAGTTATTACAAGAGCTTACCTTCAACATCTGGTCCAATGGTATGTGTGATTAAAATGTCACATAATGAACTTTTTCGAGGAATTCGGGGCCATAAACTATACCTCAAAAACCGTTATCAAAGTTAATTTTTTTAATCCTTACAAGCGGCTACACAAATTTTTGGGAAAAGTTTTTACTTGAAATGAATTTTGCAAATTCTTCACGAAGTCTTTTTTAATGCTAGTAACACCTCTGTTTGTTTTCACTAGTTGAATTATCTAAATGAGTTGGGATTAAAATTTAATATTCTTTAGCGACTCTTAGCCACATTCCTTTTTCATTTTCATTATTAAAATTTATCACGAAATCTCAAAACCGCGCAATTTCAAACGGCCGTCTCAGTTTTCTCACTGATATAAGCCTTGAACTCTCTCGACATGGGTAAAATAAGTGTAACAGATTATTTTTTAGCTCTTATGGAGGAATATCGGGTTCAACCCATGTACCGCTTAGTTCTTATTCGACATGGAGAAAGTGCCTTCTCAAAGGAAAATATGTTTACTGGTTGGGCAGATCCTGATATTTCATACAAAGGTGAATGTCAGGCTATCAACGTTGCAAAGTTTCTCAACAAACTAGGTGTGACGTTTGATATTGCCTATACAAGCCTTCTAAAGCGGGCAATTAAATCATGTCATCTAATTTTGGAAAATATGGGTATTCTTTGGATTCCTGTGTTCAAGTAAGTTCTTTAAATTTTGTAAATAGCAATTTTTTTGCTTAAATTTGTTGTCTTTACGTGTCTTTTTAAATCTTTTAATTGTGTCAGTAATTATGGTTTTGTATTCTTTCCTATTATTTTACCACATCTTCCTTTGTAATATTGAGTGATGCAACTCACAACTGGTGATATATTCATATTCTCTGTTTATACATAGATCGTGGAGACTAAACGGCCGCATGTATGGCATGATTCAAGGATGTAATAAATCCCGATTAGCTTTGCAGTACGGTGAAGAACAGGTTCGAATTTGGAGACGAGCATACGATGGAAAGCCACCACCACTTAGCCGAGATCAGAAGCATCATCCAATTCATGACCCTAAATATGCGGTAAATTTAAGTATTTTAGCATTTTCATTGCGGCGCCGAGCTTAATACTTCAATTTTAGTTAACTGCTGCCTCTAGATTATCCAAATAGCTTGTTGGGATGCCTAAGATCACGAGTTACCCGACAAAGATGAAGTCGGTGGAAGGACAGAGAGTCAAACGTTTATTCGAGGACTTGACGAAGACGTGGTTTTTTTGTGTGGGGTTTGTGCGTGTGTATTTATACCTCGGATGTATGAGTCATACATGCGCTAACATCGAGACCTAGGTTTGAGTTTAACCCAAGATACATATACGTGCAAATGAAGGCGGGAGTTGAGGATTTGCGCAGCTGTCGCTATGCTGCGAGAAGGGGAGCCTTGTATCGTAGGCGAAGCGATCGGATTAAAGGATGCGAATAAATACGATTCACAACAAGCTCAAATGTTGACTTATCATGAGCCCTTTACTTTAAAATTGACACATTCCGTTTGGCCCTCAAATTACGTTTGATAAAAATAAAGAGATAAGAAGCAAAGATCAAGATTCATTCAAGGCTGGTAAATGTGCCTTCTGTCTGCTGATCCATTAAAAATGTTCTGGCGTCTTGCAAGAATTAAATATCCTGGACTTTTCAAAATGGTTCCACTGCCCCATCCACGCACGCTTATGCATGTGATCCAATCAATTTAATTTAATACTACACCACACCCCAAAAGAGTAATTTTGGTTGAAAAACTAAATACTGCATGATTTATTATGTTTGATATGTCAAAGGATGCGTCCACGCATTTTTAAGTCCCTGCTACTTAAAAAACCTTCGCCCTGATAAACACCGATTTGGCCTTCTTGCAACTAGGTTTCCATTCTAAATAGCACATTAAATCTTCGAGGAATAAGATAACCCTCATTAGGGGCGCTTTTGTCTCTAACCTATCTTCCACCAACTATAAACTTATCTGGCTTTCACACAAGGCCGACCTCAATTCAAAATAGACGTTTTGGATATTTGTCCTGACCTTGAGTTGACCTCGGTTTTTATGCAATGAACTAACATGCTTCTCACATTGTTTCAATCTATTTAAATAAGACTGAAACAGTTACGCAATGATTTCGACGCACACTGAAGTTGTTACTGTCACCACACAGTCATCGATTGCTAAACAACTGTAAAATTGTGTTTGTAGAACCTTCACAGCTCCATGGTACCTGACACCGAAAGCCTTGAGGACGCATACGAGCGACTGATGCCGTTGTGGAATGATGAAATTGTGCCGACAATCAAGGTTTGTTCTTACTAAGGAGAAAAATACCACATTGAACTCCCTTAATAGCTTTTCCAAATCAGTATCTACTAAGCCTGAGTTTCGCAATTGAGCCAGTCGTGACTTTATTCGTTTTCTGCTCTTAAAGGAAGGGAATCGGGTCCTGATTATTGGCCACGGAAGTGCACTTCGAGCCGTTATCAAGCACATCGATCGTGTCCCCGACGAAAAAATGATTGATGTCCACGTACCCCACTGTAAGCCATTTTGTGAAATTCCGAAATCGGATTTCGTAAAGCACCAGCAACAGAAAACTGCCACTCTGGTTTAGGAAAATATTCCCAATTCGACTTGAGATTTAATTAATAAACATAGTTGTGGTAATCACAAAGTTCCCGAGACACGGGAAAAAGATCGATGTTGAGTGAAACCGATTTGTAACAAGCAGCTTACTAACTACAGTACGTCAGTCACTCATTCATCTCCTGAAGCACTTTTGCTTGCTTTTCAGGATTGCAGGTAGTCAGGGTACACGACGCGACATCACTGAACGTATTTTTGTTATGCTTTTGCAGGCATTCCCCTTGTATATGAATTCAACAAGTCGATGACCCCCACAAGACACTACTATTTGACAGACGAGGCGACATGGACCAAGGCCGTTCAGGACGTCATTGACGAGACCAAGCGACAACCCCAGCCCGTGTAATTAGGCGGATCCTGACAGCAATTATGAAGTGGACACTTTGAGCGTGCATTTTGTGCATGCCCTTCCAGGAGCAGCAGCTGGTTGTAGGCTACCACGGCCATCCAAATGATTTAGTTTGCCTAAATCTACTTTTCACATCCGTGTGAAAATGTACAGGAAACCAAGTGGGTGGCGATGGTGGTGATTTTCACATCGACAAAGACCGCAAACGAAATACTGAGTCTAGCAAGATGAAAGTGACAAACTAGACTTTTTGTACGGTACTGGCGTTACTATGCTAACTGGGTAGAAGCAAACGGTGCATTTTCAGGGAGATGATTTCACGCGCAGTTGGAGTTTCCCTTATTATAAGACTAAAATCGGATCTGAGTTTAAGTTTTCATCAAGCGCCACCAGTCCAACTAAGCAACCAGTCTTTCAAAGTATAAAAGAACTCAAACAAGCTAGTGGTCTGCAAAGAAGACAGTGTTTTCCGCGATGTTTCAGAGAATAAGACTGTAACAAGTGAATTGTAAGCGAAGGCACCAGGAACTAGCTTGTCCTAATGAACTAATTTAGTAGCGGCAGCGCGAAAGTCTGTAGCGGGCCCCGGTGCAGTTTTGGGAACCACACCAGGGCCGACAATCTACGTCGACACAGCCCGACCGAAAGAAGAATGGAAAAAGATGCAGATGGCGAGTAGCTCAACAATTTATTAAAGCAGTGGCGGAGCGTCTTGTATGTACAGGATAACGAAAACGTTTATATAGCTTCGCTAAGCATCGATCCCTGAATGAGCAGAGTTGCGTGAAGTGCATTCACGAAAATTCGATTGAATCGTGTCCGCTCACGACTCCTAATTGAGCTCGCCTGCTGCTCGCCACAAGTCAATAAGTATTCGTTCAGCAAGGGATAGCATCATCAGACTAAGGTAGACATTTGAAGCATTGAAAATTGGTGCTAAAGATAGCCCTTAAATCTTCATCGCATTTGGCCTAACCGACCTTCAGAACTGCACCCGCTTGATTTAGGCGTATTTAGTCTTATCGGTCAATTATTCACTTCCAATTTTCTATGAAAGTTCCAGGGCTCAAAATTGGATGGCCAGTATTTGATCTTAAAGATAAGCTCTTTCAACCATAGTCAAATCAGTTTCAAAATCGTCGCAAGCGATTTTAGTTGCTAATCATTTCTAGCGCCTACACTTCTCAAAACTACTAAGATGGCATGAATGCCCCGGCGTTAAGTCACTTTAGAGTCACAAGGTAGCCAGTGATATAGCTAACGCTATAGCGTGGGCCTTCACTCACTTCACTAATGTAGGGCAACTCTGAAAGGTGTGATCTACATGAATCGTCAATAGAAATACAAAAAAGCGATATTTGACGATACCACAAAGGTAAACGATATCAACATCATAAGAGGTGCATCGAGTTCTCAAAAATACACTAAAACTTTTACCACACCCTTCAAATAAAAAGTAAAAATTTTAAAAGAAAAAAACTTATTAAATGTACATAAATACAGATCAATACATTACAGCTTCTGCGATGATAGTAACCTCTCGAATTCATTTCGTAGTGTGTGAATCTTAGCATTTAAACGGGACGGTAAAACGTACACTGATGATGCCGGGGAGTCAACTGTGAGAGATGTGAATGCTTGAATAACTTCAGATTCAACAGACTGCAGTTCAGACATTAAGTGATTAACAGCAGAATCCTCGTGAGTACGCACAGAAAGGTGTTTTGTGATGCGTCCTTTTAGTATGGATAACTCCTTTACAGCTTCGAATCCGGCATTCAATCCCCTATCGAAGTGTGCTTGGCTTAAAAGTTCGAAACCATCAATCAATGCCTCCCTCTCTCCGGATA